>ONZH01011509.1:0-15918 GCA_900303285.1 Rhinella marina
GGGCCACATGTGCGGACTTGCTCCCCCAGTTATATATGCGCCACAGCATTGGGGTTTTTGAGCATGTTCTGCCATTTGAGACCACTGTGGTACATGTGGTCCGCTGTAGGCATCCTCCATTGTATGCATTTTTTGCTGGGGATTACGTTCTGCAGCGGGCCGCATGTGCGGGATCTGCTCCCCCAGTTATATATGCGCTACAGCATTGGGGTTTTGAGCATGTTCTGCCATTTGAGACCACCTTATTTTTCTGTGAGTTTGTCCCTACCTGTTTTTCCCACATATCCTAAACCACATGAACATAAGGCCAAATAAATGACTCCTTGAGTGTTACAATTAGCAAATTGTCTGCACATATATGTTTTGGTTCCCACACTGTTGGTAAAACTATTGCCCAATCTGATGTATCGTCAGGCCTTACAATGGCAACATCTAAATGTACCTTTATTTGTTGTTTGTTGCCATGTAGTTTTTACCTGAGGGTTAAAATGACTTTTTACAAGGTTGTCTCTAAGGCTCCGTCCTCTACAGAACGTAATCATGGGATAATCCGGGATTACGTCACTCAAATCCGGGTCGAGTTTCAATAATGACCAATATCTACCCAATATTTCTCTCACTGCATTGGCCCCTGTATCATATGTACCAATCACATACCCATACCCATAAGCAACACATTTTGAGATTCTTGTGTGCGTGGTTGAAATAGGGAGCCATATTGTCTAGATATAGCTAATGACCATGTCTCAAGTAGAGGTTTAGATGGATAAGCCCTACTCTTGAAGCGGGAAAACAGATTAGCCACTTCTAGTTCGAATTCAGCCGTGTTGGAGCAGTTTCTGCGTACCCTAAGAAATTGTCCCTTTGGGATACCTTTTTTTCAGGGCATAGGGTGGAAACTGTCCCAGCACAGAAGGCTATTTGATGCAGTTTTCTTGCGATATAAAGTCATTTCAATTTGATTATTCTCACCCCGTTTTATTAGGACATCAAGAAAAGCAATGGAATCCCTAGCAATCTCATAAGTTCATAAGTAAAATGTAACCCAATATGGTTATCATTTAATTTGGCCATGAACTCTTCAAATTTCAATGTTGTCCCAGTCCACAACAAGAAAATGTAATCTATGTGAGCACACATGGGCTACCCATCGCGGTGCCCCTGAGCTGGTGGTATAACTGGGAGCCAAAAACGAAATAATTGTGCGTAAGTACAAATTGGAGTAATTGTATTAAAAATTGGCTATGTGCATGTAGTTGAATACCCCTGGAGTCTAGGAAATACTTCGCAGCAGCAAGACCTTTCTTGTGGGGAATCGATTTGTATAGTGCCTCTACATCAATCGAGGCAAACACTGTGTCAGAGTCAATGGAGATACCTTCTAAACATCTTAACAAGTCTGTGGTATCCCGTAGATATGAGGGCAGTGATAAGACAAAAGGGCGTAAAATAACATCAATGTATGTCCCAGCGTGATGAGTTAAGCTGTCAATTACAGAGACGATGGGGCGTCCCTTAAGTGGATTAGTGCCTTTATGCACCTTCCGTAGTGCATAAAAGGTAGCAATACGTGGATGAACAGGCAAAAGGTATTCCATTTCTCTCTGGTCGATCAATTTCTTTTCTAGAGCCTCCTTAAGGTTAAGAGATAGTTCAGATTTGAACAAAAGAGTGGGATTGGTTTTTAAAACCTCGTGGTTGGTTCTATCAGAAAGAAGCGACAGACACATAGATTTATATCGGCTGGTTTCACTATCACATTAGGGTTAGAACCAAGGGACAGTAGGCCACTCATCTCATCAAAGGTGTAATAATTATGGTGTTTATTAACTATTAAGTTCTCAAATTCGCTTGTTACTGATTCTAAAAAAATATCAAGATGAAGATCTCCACCTATTTTTGGAGGTGTTTTAGTACTTTTATTTTTCAAACCAGTAAACGGACCTTGTCTCCTATCTTTCATATTGTCATCCAATAGGGACACCAGATCTTCAATCCCTCTTAGATCCTCGATTTCTAGACCTAGTTCGCTACATTTCTTCTTGTCTATCTGAGAGAATACCTTGTGCCATTTCACCTTTCTGATAAATAAATTTATATCTTTAATCCACTCAAAGCAATTAAATTGATGTGTAGGAACAAAAGAAAGTCCTTTGGATAGAACTGACAACTCTGCCCGTGATAGAATGTATCCTGATAGGTTTAACACTCTTAAATTATCACTGCCTTCATTGACTATTTCTTGCCTGTTTGCTGTTGCAACGTTTGGGGTTGACTCCGATCTCTCAAAGTATAAGTATTTTGGGTCAATGATGTTCCTAAAAAAGTGCTCGTAGTGGTTTCTGTCTGTGTTGAGGTAGAGAGGTGTTATACTACTATACACTAACACCTTATGGAACATCTTGTGTACAATCTACTATTGATCCAGTTTCCTTTTCATTAAGAACCGGATTTATACAGCTGTTTGTCTGGTCTCAATATTGGTTGTTGTGTCTCTTTGTGTCCCCTGATGATCCATATGTGAGAGGTAAAACGCGGTAGGACCTTGAAGAATATTAAGGAACCCCCTATCTTTTGGTTCCTATTTATATCCACTGGTGTGGTGTAATCGGATAGGATTTAGTTGGTGGTGGTTTTCTCTGTACCAGGGCTATAACAGGGATTGTAGGAGGTTCCTGGTACGGGATCGCCCCCGTCGGGGCGGCCATTCCGTCTTAGGCTGGGATCACCAGAATAGGGCAAGGATTAGGGACAACATCTAACATCTTGTGTTCCCCTCCCTACCTGATGTTGAGCAATCCCCTCGTTCTGAGAAATTAGCAACTATCTTTGCACATGTTTTTGTTTTTGGTTTGAAATAGTGCCACTTTATTTTTCCTTTTTAATATATTAAATAAAGGCTAAGTTTTAGCATGGTATTCTCTGTGACCTATACTTGAAATGAACCAAATTTTGTCTGGTTCGCTCATCTTTATCCAGTTCCATCCTTCAACTGCCACTAGCTGCAGCAGACAGGACATGCCCTCTAAGGCTACTTTCACACTTGCGTTGTTAATTCAGGTACTGAGATCCGGCAGAGGGTCTCTATACCTGAATTAAACTGATCCGTTTTGATTTTGCACATCAGGATGCATCCGTTCCGTTAGGATGCAGTTGTGTGATATCAAAACTGAAAAAAAAGGATCAGGCACTAAATACATTAAAACTCAATGGGTGACAGATCCGGTTTTTTAGTCTCCTAAAAAAACTGATCCGTCACCATTGACTTACATTGGTTTTAGTACCTGATCAGTTTCTTTCAGTTTTTATGACCAGACACAAAACTGAAAGCTGCCTAAACTGAAGACATCCTGATGCATCCTGACCGGATCTCTTTCCATTCAGAATGCATTGGGACAAAACTGATCAGTTTTTTTCCAGTATTGAGATCCTCTGCTGGATCTCAATACCGGAAAACCACAACGCAAGTGTGAAAGTAGCGTAAGAAAGAACACAACCCTTAAGCTGCCAGCTTGAAATAAATCTAGCAGAACAATTGGAGCAATGAATGGGGAGATAGATCACTGGATCCATGTGAGATACAGGATTGATTCTAGCTTTGTTAGAAAGGCATTGTCATGTACTATGTATTTTCATTTTTACACTAATCGTAGGATAAACCCTTTAAGTATTCACAGCACTAAGTACTATATAATGAGATCAGTAAAAAACAATTATCCTGCTACTTCACAGTTTCCAAAGAGCAGCCAGTTGGGTTTTTACAGAACTGAAAAACAGATTTAAATTTGCAGACTGAATCATTGCTCATCAATGGTGGAGCTTCAATATAATGAGTAGGTCAATAATAATGTGTTTTTTTTTTTTTTTTTTCCCTAGCGCAATCAGTTTCATATCGTCCTCCAGCTTTTGGTAAGAAATTCTTTGCACTTATAAAAACAATATAAAGCCTCTCACACTCATGGGCATATTTCAGCACCATACAACAGCCAAGATTTTGATAGATTTATACACAGGAGTACTATATAAAATGTACGTACATATCCCTCGAACAAGTTGTGAAGTTCTGTAATTGATTAAAGGGGTTGTTCAGCTTTGGAGCCAACAACTCCTTTGGTCCAGACCTGTAAACCTGAAGTGACTCACTTGTATGTGGTCCTGCTGCTGCTCCAGAAGGCAGTAAGAACCAGTGAGCGCTGTCCTCTACTGTGAAGAAAAGCACTCATTTGTGAATAGGAGGCAGGAAGGAAATGTCTCCACTTAAAGGGGTTTCCCAGTAAAAATGATTTTTTGACAAGTTCAGAAGATTCATACTGAATCAGAAGATTCATACTTTTACTGTTCCATGCCACTCCCGCTGTCTTTATCTTCCGGTCCCGGAGCACCTCTCAAGCAAATGGCTGACTTCAGCGGTGAAACGCTTCTTGTAGCCACATCACCACTGAAGCCAGTCATCGGCTGGAGCTGAGCATGTGACTATGCCCATAGCCAGCGGGATGTAAACAGGGTCAGGATTGGATGATGGAGATAGCGGGCGCGGCAGGGAGCAAGAAAGTATGAATCTTCTGTTTCAGGGCCAGGCTGCATAATTTTTTACGGGGAAATCTCTAAGTTCCTATTACACTGCACGATGATTGGGCCAATTACTGGGAACAATTGTTCGTACATACGCTCATTCCTGATATCTGGCCGGTAGAATCATGCCGCTGATCAGCCAATAAACAATAAACAAGGAATCACTCATTTGTCGGCTGATTTGCATATTGTATCAGGATGAAAGTTGTATGATAATTAGAGATGAGCATGCTCGGGAGCAATTTTCGAGTAGTAGCGTACGCATTTTTTAATCTGTACGCAAATGCATACGCATCTTCTAATCTGTACACTAATGCATACGCATCTTATAAATTTGTACGCTAATGCGTACAAATTACAAGATGCGTACGCATTAGCGTACAGATTAGAAGATGCATATGCTACTACTCGAAAATTGCTCCCGAGCATGCTCGCTCATCTCTAATGATAATCGTCAACACATATCAGGAATGTGCTGCCGATAATCAAGAAAACTGAATGAGTGAGGAATGACTATGGTAGTGATCATTCCTCACCATTCACTTTGCATCGGCCTGTGTAATACTGTAGGCTGATGCAAACAAGCACTGATAAACTTTTTTTTTCTTGTTGCGGCCTCTTGAAATAGAGCAGTGTGACAATGCAGCTCCCAGATACGGTTGCCACCTTTCCCAACAAAAAATACTGGCCAAGTTAAGCCACACCCCAAAGGGGGAGTGGCTGTGGGAGCGTGGCGTAACACGGGGTGTTACGTCGCTGTCATACTGTGGCTCCCAATAATATTAATGCCCCCCTAGTAATATTAATACCCCCATTAATGCTGCTCAGAATTAATAATGACCCCATTAGTGCACCCCAGCATTAATAATGCCCCCATTAGTGCCCCCTAGCATTAATAGTGCCCCCATTAGTGCCCCCCAGTAGGAGTAATGGCCCCATTAGTGCCCCCGGTAAAAATAATGCCCCCATTACTGCTCCGCTTTAAGAATATTCCCCCCATTAGTGTTCTCCTGTAAGAATAATGCCCTCACTAGGACCCCCCAGTAAGAATAATGCCCCCATTAGTGCACCCCAATAAGAATAATGCCCCCATTTGTGCCCCAGGAAGAATATGCCCCATGAGTGCCCCAGGAAGAATAATTCCCCCATTAGTGCCCCCCTAGGAAGAATAATCCCACCATTAGTACTAGTTCCCACTTCTCTGACAAAAAAGCACTCACCTCATCCATTTGCTTGTGCTGCTGTGAATGCCCCCTGCTGACTGGAAGCTCAGGACAGGACCTGCGCTCCAGTGTGATCACATCTCACAGGTCCTGTCCTGAGCATCCAGTTAGCAGCACGAGCAAATGGAGGAGGTGAGATTTTTAATTAACACAAGGGGAGGGAGGTAAAGGCTGCACTAATGAGTGCTCCACAATGGAAGCGCTTATTAGTAGCAGTCCTTTTAGGAAAATACCGGCAATTCGCATTGCCAGTAGAAAAAAATTACCAGGTGGCAACCCTACCCCCAGACCAAAAAAGGTTGGGCACCCCTGCTTGCGGAGTATGCGGAGACACATCTTAGGGTTGTAGCATTTTTGTCTGCGCTTCCAAAACGCAGAGAAACGGATCCTGTTCCAAGATCAATTCATCTCTATGGAGCAGGATCCGTTTATAAAGTCTGCGTTTTGGAGAGATCCTGACCATTGCGTTTCGGACTGGTAGCGTCCAAAGCGCAGATGTGAAAGTACCCTAAGATGTGTCTCCGCATGCTCATGCAATGTGCGTTCACAATACAGCAGTTACCTCAGAGCGGGGAGAAAAGGAACAAGCCGGCCATCACTACTATAAGGCTGAGGTGGCCATAACCAGGGGCAACGGCCTGACTGATGTGTGTGGGACAATGGATATACAAATATGCAAATCTTCTAAATAGTACATTTTATATAAATACATTCTATTAGTAATAATACTGGTATGGCTATATCTAATTATACAATCTACATTTGTGAGATGGGAATACCCCTTTAATCATCATCATTTAAAACATCAAAATATTCTATAGAGATGAACAGGTGGGAAAGATATAAACAAATCAAATGACAAGTAATAAAACCAATTGAACTACCCCAGATCTGGGGGTATCTGCAGTTGCTGTGTATATAGTTTTGTAATTCATTCTTATGTATTGTATCCATTTTATACAAACAGTTTATATTGTTTATGTTGTTATGTTGGTCATAACTTCCAGTAAGGAATGGCAACCTGTTCCTCCCCTCTTGGTACGAGGGGGAGTTCCTGTTGAGAGAAAGAGGCGAGAGGAAGCACACACCAGAGCTCTTGCTCCTAAAGATGATTCTCCAGGGAATAACAAAAGACATTCTGAAGCAGATACTTGACAGGAATCAGACAGCAAAGTGGCCAGCGGTACAGTGTTCATTTTAGGACATGGTCAGATATCAGAGTCAAGTATCAAAATAATGCCAGTGTGATACCTGACCCTGACAACTGACTCTGACACCTGACCCCGACAACTGACTCTGACAACTGACTCTGACCCCTGACCCTGACAACTGACATGTAGACTTCTGGGGTTCAAAACCCCTATTGGTCTTTTAAAAAAAATTACATTTTATTGAGCCCTAGAAAAGAGGCAAATTCAAGTGGTGTGTAACCCTTGATGACTGACTCATCAGG
The DNA here is from genome assembly GCA_900303285.1 of Rhinella marina. Taxonomy (NCBI): domain Eukaryota; kingdom Metazoa; phylum Chordata; class Amphibia; order Anura; family Bufonidae; genus Rhinella; species Rhinella marina. Next base: position 7,249 of record ONZH01011509.1, read on the forward strand.
CGTCAGGATCGCAATGACTTTTAGCTTGCGATTTTCTAGGCCTCAATAAAATATAATTTTTTTTTAAAAGACCAATAGGGGTTTTGAACCCCAGAAGTCTACATGGGAAGCAAGTGTCTAACCACTGAGCTATAGGTTTAGACAGTGACCTGAGAGATTTTCTATGTGATTCAGCATATGTAAAGTACAATGAAGCTAAAAGTCATTGCGACCCCGATGCCTGAAGTCCAGGGTCAGATGTCAGGGTCAAGTGTCAGGGTCAGGTATCACATTGGCATAATTTTGATACTTAACTCTGATATCTGACCATGTCCTAGCAGAAACCAGCACTGCTTCCTGTGCCTCCATAATCCTTACTAGTGCCAGAGAATTGCACTTGGAAATTGCTGTTTATGAAAGTACCAGAAGTTAAATACCTACTAAAAAGACTGTTCTGTGTTTTCTTCTGGCCTCTTTCCACTGCATTGGAGCAATGGAGCAACGGCCTGAGGGAGTACACCGTGACACAACACCTTATAAGGGCCACTATCACACCCATCCTCTGCACCAGCTCCTCAGGGTGCGTTGCACCATCACTTTATGATCAATAGGGGTCTAACCTCTGGGGCCCCTACCAATCCTGAAAATGTCACACCGCTCCATTCCAGTGAATGCGTCAGGATGCCGTTTCCTGCACAGACAGGTGGACAGGAGTGCCCAGAGGTTAGACCCCCTACAATCATAAAGGGCATATGCTATTACTATAGCATTACTTTATAAGATGGGAATACACTTTGACTATGTATTTATGATTTCACCTCCATGTTGGTATATGATGTAAATGTATAACTGTGTTATACCTGAGCCCTAGGACTGGCGCAGATCTGTGCTTTCTTATAATACAATCTGTTTCTCAGCAATAACTTTCATAATTGGATATTCTTATAACTTGATATTTCTATTAACAGTGGATTCTGACCCTCATTTTGTAATAAATGTTCCACAAAAGAATGACACGCTGTGCTTCAATATTCAGGAGGAGCCGGGCGTGATCTTGAACCTTATTGAGGATAGACAACTAGGTAAGTAATGAAACCTGACAGTTAAAGCTTAAAGCAGTTTACGAGATAGCAAAAAAAAAAGTCTAAGGGTCCATTCACACGTCCGCAAAATGGGTCCGCATCCATTCCGCAATTTAGTGGAACAGGTGCAGACCCATTCATTTTCAATGGGGCTGCAAAAGATGCGGACAGCACACCGTGTGCTGTCCACATCCGCACTTCCGTTCTGTGGCCCTGCAAAAAAATAGTAGATGTACAGATTGGTTGGCACTCCTGTCCTGGTGCTCAGTGAAATGGGTAATCCCAATAGACAAAATCCAAAGTAAATCATGGCACTTGGGTATTTAGATTGCAAAATTAGTGAAACGCTTTATTTATATCCACATTGTCACATGAAAGGCCAACGTTTCGGTCCATTCCGGACCTTGATCACGGCCATTGGTGGATAGTGGGAGAAGGCTGGATGGTGTCTGCAAAAAAATAGAACATGTCCTATTCTTGTCCGCAGCCATGGACAAGAAAAGGCATTTCTATCATAGTGCCGGCCATGTGCGGACCGCAAAATGCAGAATGCACATGGCCGGTGTCTATGTTTTGCGGATCCGCAAGAAAAATGTGATAAAATAAGAAAAGAACTTATACTCACCTGATAAACCCCACCGCACCAGTGCTGTTCCCCTAGTATATGTGTATCTGGCTGCAGCGATGACATGCTCATATATTTACGTAACTGCTGCAGCCAATCACCAGTCTCAACAGTCCTGTGGCATGCTGCAGCAGTAATGTGTGTATACGGGCACATCATCTCTGCAGCCAAATACATAAGGACTGGTGGGAAGCCCTGAAGTGACAGGGGATTTAAAAAGGTTCTCCAAGATTTTCATGTTGATGGCCTAATCTGTGGATAGGTCACCATTATGAGATCGGCAGAAGTCCGACTCCTAGCACCCCCACAAATCAGCTGTTTGAGGAAACTGCACTGCTTACTGGAGCTCTGGTCAGAGGCGCAGCTGCATTGCAGTTTACCAAGCACAGCACCGCCTATTGGATTGTGGCTGTGCCTGGTATTGCAGCTCAGCAGCTTCCACTTGAATGGGATTGAGCTGCACCTAGGCCATGTGACCGATTAATGTGACATCACAGGCCTAGGAAGAGACCTAAGCGCCCACACAGTACCGCAGTCTCTTCATACAGTTGATCGGTGGGGGTGCCAGAAGTCGAACCTCTACTGATCTGATGTTTATTACCTATTCTGAAAATAGGCCATCAATATCAAAATCTTGGAGAACCCATTTAACAGGTTAGTGTACAGTCATGGCCAAAAGTTTTGAGAATGACACAAATATTATATTCTCACATGATGTGCTGCCCTCTGGTTTTTATGTGTGTTTGTCAGATGTTTTTATCACATACAGAAATATAATTGCAATCATATTATGAGTAACAAAAGCTTATATTGACAGTTAGAATGAGTTAATGCAGCAAGTCAATATTTGCAGTGTTGACCCTTCTTCTTCAGGACCTCTGCAATTCTCCCTGGCATGCTCTCAATCAACTTCTGGACCAAATCCTGACTGATAGCAGTCCATTCTTGCAAAATCAATGCTTGCATTTTGTCAGAATGCCTCCCAGGTGGCAACTCCCAGCAGCTATGAACAAAATAGAAACTCCTCTACTGTCTCTCCCAACCGCTCATGCATATTCAGCGCGCCTGAACACCCTCCACGGTTCCCACAACTTCAGAAACTTTCCATGGGCTCTCTGCTCCCAACTCACTAGCTCCTCTAGGCGGCATATCTGGTCCACCTTATCCTTCCATTGATTTAACGTAGGGGGATCTCTGCTTAAAGGGGTTATCCCACGAATAATGTAGAAAATGAAAATCAGACAGCATATAGTCCATGCCAATACCTTTCTAACAAAGCTAGAACCATCCCTGTACCTCATATAGATCCAGAGATCTCCCATTCATTGTTCTGCTAGATTTATATCAAGCTGGCAGCTCAAGGGGAGTGTCTTTTCTGCTGCAGCTCAGGGGGCGTGTCTGAGCTCCTCCTATCACAGCTCAGGAGGCAGTTGAAAGATGAAACTGAGCATGTGCGGCCTTCTCAGTGAGCAGGTCAAAGAAATAAGAAATTAAGTGGCGCTATACAGATACATTTTACTGAATAACTCAGTAGCTATACATAATTTTTAATTACATGCAATTACAAAAGTGTTCAGATCCAGGTGCTGGTTTGAAAACTGTAGAATATTTTTCGTGGGACAACCCCTTTAACCATCGCAGGGGGATCAGCAATCTAGCCGCCTGTAGTAATTGCGTAGCTAGATCTTTTTTGGATGGAGTCCAAGATCCTGAGTTCAGCCAAAGAAGGGCCATCTCAGGGGTCAAGACAATTGATTTGGCCACGACTTTGTTCACAATTTTTAAGACAGCAGACCAGTAAGGCTTTATACCATTACAGTACCAGAAAATATGGCTTAAGGAACCCTCCTCGACCCCACATCTCCAACAAGTGTTGTCTGCTTGCAGACCTTTTAGGAACAGCAACTTCGGTGTTTTGTACCATTGTGTCATCACTTTATAGGAGTGTTCTGGCACCTTTACACACCGGGAGAACCCATGAGAATTGGTATGGATTTTATGTACATTTATTTCTGACAAGGTAATGTTCAGTTCCTCAGCCCAAATATGCAAGTAATGAGGTAGCTGTGGACTTTCTGGGGTGATCAATGAGTTGTACAAAAGCGATATGACCCTAGATGGCATCCTTTCACCATACACCAGTTTCTCAAACCACGACCTGGGTTGGCTAACTGGCCTGTGTTCACGTAGTGTTTTACAAGCCGACTTTAGATCAGACATTTCTAAAAAGTTACCCCTGGCTAAAGAGGCAAGAGAGCTGCCCTGAAAATGTTCAGGAGATGGTAGTTCCCGCAGGAATTCCTCCAAAGTCCTATCTTTGAGTCTAATCCAAACTCCGGGGAGTTCCACTATTCTGTCCCTAACTAGAAAGGGGATTAAGTCAGCGGACATTAGCATGGGCCATTTTTCTATGAGGGCCTGTTTTTTGTTTAGTTGTTTTATGACTGATAGGGTTCCTTTAAGGAGAGGATTCTCTACCATGGAGGGATATATGTGTGAGTTGACCCCCCACAGACCGGCTCTAAGGTCTGGCGAAATGAGCCTTGATTCCCCTTGTGTTCCATGGATCTGGTATTTAGGAATTTGAACCTGGAGCCACCGTTTTAAGTGGATCGCCCTGTAATAATTATCAAAATCAGGGAAGCCAAACCCTCCCTGCTCCCTTCTTAATATTAGTCTCTCATATGCGATTCTGGCCTTCTTACCATTCCAAAAATGTGGATAACATTTTCTTGACTTTTATAAAGTAGGAGGCAGGTAGGTAAATAGGTAACATTTGCAAAGTATAAAGAAATTTAGGCATGATAAAGGTTTTTAAGAGGTTCTTCCTCCCCATCCACGAGACATATGGTGTTCTTTGCATTTCTATGCAATTCTCTTGAATACTGAAAGACAAAATGAATGCGATTCTGCAAAAAGAAATTTGTGCGAAATTCCTTTTTATTCCCTGTTCACTATAAATACAATTTGCAAGAATAAACTCTGCAAAGAAAATGATAGTTTCTTGCAAATATGTTACAAAAATCTATGTATGCAACACCAAAGGCAACTCCTAAAATGCACAGTTTGACTTTAACCCCTTCCCGCTCAGTGATATACTATAACCAGCCCTCACACGGCTATGTTGACCGAAAATGAAAAAGTTACAGCTTTTTAAAAGTGGAGATGAATTAACTAAAATAGGGTGTTAAATAATAAGCTAAAGTCTCATTCACCATCTTGTCCTATCAGTGCGGCCTAGAAAGAAAGTCCAGTTTTATGGGGAAATTTATTATGTCTGGCATTTCTTAATAAAATAAAAAAAAACAACTTGGCGTACCCTGTGCCAAATTGAAGAAGCGCTGGCCTCTTAATAATTTTGTAACTTTTTCAGAGAATAGACTCTGTTCCAGCAAGGAGCTGGTATAGATTTCTGGTGCACATACAGATAAATGTGACAAGCTACTCAGGTCCCTGCCGCCTTAACACAAGAGTGGTGAAGGTGTCAGCAAAGTCACAAATTTTGACAGAAAATGGAAATTGCTACAAAAATTGTGACTTTTCTACATCTAAAAGTAACCAATAAGAGCTCAGCTTTCACTTTCGTAGAGCCCTTTAGAAAATGAAAGCTGAGCTCCGATTGGTTGCTATTGAGCTTGCCGTACATTTCCCGGGGCACACTGCAGCTCCTTCTGTCAGCTGATCGGTGGGTGTGCCTGTATGTCAATTTTAAAGGGAACCTGTCACATTGAACATGCAGCCCAGTCTGCAGGGAACATGTTATAGAGCAGGAGGAGCTGAGCAGAGTGATATATCTTGGTTTTTGGGAAAATATTCAGTATAACTTGTAGTTTTTTCATTTTAGTGTTAGGTTCATTCTGGGCTTAGGAATCCTTCTCAGCCACTGACCGCTTCCTCTATGCACAGTCACAGAGGGGAGGGGGTCAATAAGTAGGACAGCCCACTGGACTTCTAAGTCCAGAATGAAAAGGAGTTTTAATTAAATGACACTATACTGAACAATTTCCCATAAAACTATACATCAATCTGCTCAGCTCCTCCTGCTCTATAACTTGCTGTACATAAGTTGCACAGCAATTCCAAGCCGACAGGTTCCCTTTAAGCAGAAGTTGTACAGTTTACCATTAAAACATATTTACTCTTTACCTCTTTAGCAACTTCTCCTTTCAGAAGAACCCACTTGTTGTGCAGGGTCTACTTTTTCACCTGATACAACTAGATATTGCTATCCCCTTAGCAACTTCTCAAAAGTCATCACCCCATGTCCATTGTTCTATTCAACTCTGGAGGACTGCTAGAGATAGCGCCATAGAGCTAAATGGAGCAGAAGCACACGTGTGACCGCCTCTCCATACCAACGGGGGCATGGGACCCTAGTGGTCAAACACTGCTGATCAGACACTTATCCCCTATCCTGGATAGAGGATTAGTTGTAGTAATGGGACAACCCCTTTAACCTTATGGTTCATGAATAAGCTGGGTATAGTTAGTGTCCTCCGTAGCCCTACTGTTCAAAAGTGCAGTTACTGCATTAAAAGGGTTGTCCAGATTCAGAGCTGAACCCCGACATAACCCCTTGTTCACTCATTCAGCATGAATAAGTAGAGAATTTCATGCTCCGATGCTTCCTCTTGCCCTGTGGTGAATTGCGCAGGGAAATGGCTTTTTTTTTTTTAGATGCGGTGACGTACCGGGTCTCACTATGGGTATGCTAGGCGGAGACTTCCACCGAGCAGTGATCCCGGTGACATCACTGGCATAATGGGCAGTCATTAGCGCTGTCCTAGCCTGCGGCGCTGTAGACTGCCCATTAGTGCCGTTGATGTCACCAGGATCAGTGCTAGGCAGTAGCCTACGCCTAGCAGTCAGGATGTAAACAAACAGCCCTTGCCCTACACTATGCAGGGGGCTTTATTTATGCTGAATGAGTGAAGAAGGGGTTATGTCAAAGTTCAGCTCTGAACCAGACAACCCCTTAAATCAGTGATTCCCTCTGTGCTGGGGAAAGCAGATTCACAGAATGCATTAGAGGGTTTGTGACATTTGGCAAAAAAAATAGCATTGCATGCTGTGCTATTTTTACAGGATGCAGTATGTGAACAGACTATTAAGCCTAATGGACATGATCCATGTCTGATCCGCATTTTTTTGCGGTTTGGACGGTTATCCCATTCATTTCTAAGGGATCCACAGAAAAAACAGACAACACACGGATGTTATCCTTGCATTATCTGCATCCATTTCTAGTGATGGGAGTGCAAAAATTGCGGAATGCACTCGGAACACATTCGTATTTTTCAGATGCGTGATTTGCGGACTGCAAAACAGACACAGTGGTGTGCATGAGGCCTAAGTGATCCATCTGAGCAGTGGACTAACCAATGGGCAATACAGATGTGTGTTATAATAGTGTTATACACTGACAGGCTGTTATTGCATGGCACTATTCGCTTATAAGACATCCAGGACGACTTTGCACATTAGTAATCATTTACTGCCATATAGTAATCACAGATAATCGATGTTACAGACAATGCAGATGAAACCGGTAGTAAATACATAGTGAGTTACATTGATTTTAATATTAAAAAAACATAGACATTTTTTTCTAAACAGTTGAAATGTTCCCTCTTCTACATTGATAGGTTCAGTCAAATAAGCGTGCAATCCCAGCATGCACTTCACACGGACAATTACAAATCTTCATAAAAATGCTCTGCGGGCATCCAACAAATTCTGTATAAATCTGACAATATTAAAATATATTGCCATTTATATATTCCCTTAACACAGGGAGGAAATGACCTCTTGTAGCTTAGAAAAATGAAAAAAAAGGGTCAAATAGTATGGTCCCAACAAATGACCTATCGACATTCATTTAAAATTTTGAATTCTCTTCAAAAAACTTAAGTTGGCGAACTTTCAGGTTATAGTTGCTGTACTTCTCTCCCAGGAGTTTCTGTAAATGCAACTGGAAGGAAAAAAAAAGACGAGCATTTATGAGTGGATACGTGAGTAGAAATAGAGGATCACAAAGCAGATCATGTCGCCTTTAAAGAAGGGCACCAGCAATAATCTTAAAGGCTTTTTTAGGCCTCTGTATGTAAAATAAAATTCCTTAAAATCACGTGAAACTGGCTGCTCCAACCCGTCTAGGCGCTCTCTCCCCAAGGAGAGATAGTACCCCCCTGACCCTGACAAGCCTCTCACCCAGTTAAACCAGTATTCTGCTCTGCACTGATGAGGGGCAATCACCCCGAAACAGCTGTCTGCAGATGGGATGCTGGCTTATTTAATATCCAAGTCATGTCTCAGGGCTTATTTAAAGAGCTGAACATTGACTTATAGGATAGCTGGCTTTCATCTGGTGGCATTACAGGCAGAGCTTGTTAAAGGGAACCTGTCAAGTGATGCTGAATCTGAATATGTAAGCTTTATCTTCATACTCACTTCCAGGGGCGGGCTGGGCCGGGGGGCAGGAGGGCAGATGCCCCCCGGGCCGCTGTATGTCAGGGCCGCCGCGGCTCCTGAACTCAATTGTATCTGCATCCACTGGATGCAGATACAATTGTGCCAGTAGCAGCCAGCGCAGGCGGAGCAGGGAACCTCTGGTTCCCTGCTCCGCTACTCCCGGTGGCCGGCGCACTAATGTGACGTAGGCGGCGCGATGACGTCATCGCGCCGCCTGCGACGTTCCTCAGGAGCAGACCCGCCAGAAGAGGCCGGGTCTGCATCGTGGGACCGCGCCTGGACAGGTGAGTACCTAATACTGCCCCCTGCCTCCCTATTACTGACCCCCCATACTGGCCCTGACTTACCCTAACTCTAATACTGGCCCCTGCCCACCTAGTACTGACCACCAATACAGGCCCTGCCTTACCCCTAACCCTAATACTGGCCCCTGACCCCTAATACTGACCCTGCCTGACCCCTAACGCTAGTACTGGCCCTGCCTCTATACTGCCCTGACCTCTAATACTGGCC
>ONZH01011510.1:0-275589 GCA_900303285.1 Rhinella marina
TGTAGACCTCCTTCTGTAAGACCGGAGGTGTATGACTCTTCTGTAGACCAGGAGGTGTAGACCTCTTCTGTAGACCAGGAGGTGTAGACCTCTTCTGTAGACCAGGAGGTGTAGACCTCTTCTGTAGACGCAGGAGGTGTAGACCTCTTCTGTAGACCAGGAGTGTAGTGTGTAGTCTTCTGTAGACCAGGAGGTGTAGACCTCTTCTGTAGACGGAGGTGTAGACCTCCCTTCTGTTAGACCAGGAGGTTAGTCCTCTTCTGTAGACCAGGAGGTGTAGTCCTCTTCTGTAGACCAGGAGGTGTAGTCCTCTTCTGTAGACCAGGAGGTGTAGTCCTCTTCTGTAGACCAGGAGGTGTAGTCCTCTTCTGTAGACCAGGAGGTGTAGTCCTCTTCTGTAGACCAGGAGGTGTAGTCGTCTGTAGACCAGGAGGTGTAGCTCCTCTCTGTAGACCAGGAGGTGTAGTCCTTCTGTAGACCAGGAGGAGTTAGTCCTCTTCTGTAGACGCAGAGGTGTAGTCCTCTTCTGTAGACCAGAGGTGTAAGTCCTCTTCTGTAGACCAGGAGGTGTAGTCCTCTTCGTAGACCAGGAGGTGTAGTTCCTCTTCTGTAGACCAGGAGGTGTAGTCCTCTTCTGTAGACCAGGAGGTGTAGTCCTCTTCTGTAGACCAGGAGGTGTAGTCCTCTTCTGTAGACCAGGAGGTGTAGACCTCTTCTGTAGACCAGGAGGTGTAGACCTCTTCTGTAGACCAGGAGGTGTAGACCTCTTCTGTAGACCAGGCGGTGTAGACCTCTTCTGTAGACCAGGCGTGTAAGACCTCTTTCTGTAGACCAGGCGGTGTAGACCTCTTCTGTAGACCAGGCGGTGTAGACCTCTTCTGTAGACCAGGCGTGTAGACCTCTTCTGTAGACCAGGCGTGTAGACCCTTCTGTAGACCAGGCGGCTCTCTGTATAGAGACCCTCTTCTGTATATAGACCTCTATTTCCATTGTATATCATGGTTTGTTTGCCAAGGAGAGGCGGGCTTGGGCACTCGATGGGGGCATTCCTGGGCACCTTTGAATGAAAATCCCCCCCCCGGGCACCTTACTGGCTCATTTGCATAAGGAATAAATTGGATTTTGTCAAGATAGAAACCAAGCAGCAACGAAAGAAAAGCACATCTGGACAGAAGGTAGTAAGTGCTACATGGCAATAGCGATGCTCCAGGTGCCAGATTTCCTTTAAGAAAACCATTTGAGAAAGATCTTTGAGTATAAATTATCATTTCCTGAGATATTATTATCATGAGGGATGTGGACATCTGATTCTCTAGTAGAGTATATTTGTTGGGAGGAGAATGGATAGTGATTTGGAATGATAAATTATCTTCAGTACTTATATATTAATCCTGTTTCCCTATTGCATGTTCAGGCTCGACAATCAGAGGAAAATCATCAGCTCCCATCCATTTTCTGTACCTTACAATCTCAAGCTTTCAGGTAGACAGAGTCCTAGTCAAGATGACAATAGAGAGACCGCTCCTGTCAAGAGCATGGTTGCAGTACAAGCCGATGTATATTGTACAGGGAGAGCCAGAGCGCCCCACCGACTGCAGCCGCTGGAGATAGAGCAGACAAAGCATGTCTTAAAAATGGCAGATAGATTTTTGTGGAGAACAGGCGGCTATTCTGTGGTTGACCAAGAGTGCAATCCACCTCAACATACTGGGGCGCAACGCAAAAATCCCATACCTCCTACTGTGATAGACGTATCCAGTGCCACGGAGGGGTCTACATTTGTAAAGTACCCTTTTATAAATGTGATAGCACAAACTAGTGACCTCAGTGAGGGAGAAGTACCAGGTCAAATTACTGACCAGCAAATCAGTCAGTTGATTTTATCCATGGAGGGACTAAATACAGCTCGGATTTCTCCAGGCCCCATAAAGAAAGGTCTTCTAAAAGAAAAGTGCCAGAATAGTGGAAACCTCTTGGAAAGATGCTGTGAGGGAAAAAGGACAATCCGAAAACCAGAGCAGATAGAGCCTTATGCGCCTATAGAAAGGATATATGAAAAAATGAGCAGTCATTGCTGGGAGGATGCAGAGAGGAGTAATCTAGAAGAACCATCCTCTGAAGGCATGGCTCTTCATATTGAAACATTTCTCGCTAAAGATGTCCTATCTCCAACTTGTGTAGATACCTTGGATGAATTAAGTGATTTGTCCCATTCAAAAGCAGACTACTCTCTGTCATATCAAAGTATTAGATGCTACCCAAATAGAAGGTCCCGACAACAAAAACTTGAGCGTGGTTCTTGCACATCTCAGAAGCTTTCCAGCCCTAGACATCCAGAAGTGAAACAAGATCTATCAAATAATAATGCTGGAGTTCATCTCATTGATGACCAGTCGGATGTCCCGGATTTAAACTCTAGACCCATATCCTTATTAATTTTGTCCTGTGTGAGTAAAGAGAATTGTGTATTAGAGGAGAAGGTGAATCCTGAGGAAGAGCAAGGGAGCAGCAGATATCCAGATAGCCATAAATTACATAAGTCAGAAGTACAGAGGCTGACAACATCCTGGGTTGGAGCCCAGGTTGATAGCGAAACAATCAGCCTAGAAATAACAGTGGGAAACAATATTCTGATAAAAATGCAACATAGCTTAGAGGTAAGGAAAGAAATATAGTACAAAGATCAAGTCAAAATGCCACCCAAGAGTCATGCAGTAGCTTTTACATGTAATAGGGCACTTACCGTGTGTGCAGAATGTACTTATATGATAGTTCTGTTCATTACTAAACTTAGTACAGCAATGGACTCCTGTCTTTGGCCCCCAGCTGTTTGAGAACTGCAAAACTATAACTCTCAGCATGCTTGAGAACTGCAAAACTATAACTCTCAGCATTCTTGAGAACCACAGGTTGGAAACCACTACTGTGTTCGTGGATTTAACATAGTCAAGTGGGACTGGACTGATACCCAGAAACCTAAGTACTTACAGGGACATTAATGCTAACAGGTAACTGAATAACTTTTAGTTGGGTATTGGCATTATCTGAAATATCTTATTAACCACATAACTGTTTTGCCCGAGTCCAGCTCCGGCAGTGTGAAAAGTAGCTAATTGGAGGGGGGAGGGCTGCTTTAGATGGTAATATCTCCTCAATGGTAGCAGCTAGAAACATGAAACTGGTCTTGTATGAAAGCTGACAGTCCAGGCTTTCATAAAAGATGTAACATGAATATTACCCAATGGTCGGCTCAAATATAACCAATAGTAATTTTATTGTAAAATAAAACAATAACATAAAACAATAAAAAGTCGCTATATCAAAAGCATAATATACATTTTAAACATCCCATATATGGTCATAAATGCGGTTATCACGGTCCCTCCAATACTTCAGGTGTGCAGCTCACACAGTATCCTGAAATATAATTTACTGTATTTTATATTTATATATTGCCAAAAGCCGATATTCGTCAATGTTCAGACTTCGAATCGTCCATGACAAGATGTTGATATATTATATCAAAAGTGGGTCTGATGTTATATTATTACCCACTATTTTGCCTGCTCCTTGCAGTACTGGATTGAAATCACAGCGATATCGATGTTTGTGTGTCGCTTGCTACGACCTATCGTTATTTAACGTCACCAGACCTTGTACCGAACCCTGACTCATCCCGTTTATGTCTCCCGTACCGATCGTTTGGTACTTGCGTCTTCTCTCCTCCTAAATAGCCACTGAGGAAGAAAACTTGAAGTTTTCGAAACGCGTTTGGTAATATACTCTGTTATATCTTTTTTCAAGTCAACAGACTGACAACTGTTGAGGATTACCGCTGCAGAAAAGACCTTAATATTACAGCACTATACCAGCACCCGTAAAGATCACACGTGTGATAGCCGGGCGTCTCTAAACAGCAAGTGCCAAGCGCTGAGAGAAATATGGGGGTATCGTTGTGGGCGGGTGGGGTCCAGCTGTCCGGCACCCCAAGAGAAAACGCAAGTACCGAACGATCGGTACGGAGACATCCAAACGGGGACGTAGTCAGGTCGGGTAACAAGGTCTGGTGAGTTCGCAAATAACGATAGGTCGTAAAGACCAAGCGACACCACAAATCGATATCGCAGTGATTCAATCCAGTACTGCAAGGAGCAGGCAAAATAGTGGTAATAATATAACATCAGACCCTTTTATAAATATATCACATCTTGTCATGGACGATCGAAGTCTGAACATTGAGAATATCGCTTTTGGCAATATATAAATATAAAATACAGAGTAAATATATTTCAGGATCTGTGTGGCTCCACACCTGAAGTATTGGAGGACCGTGATAACCACATGACCATATATGGGATGTTTAAAATGTATATTATGCTTTTGATATAGCGTTTTTTTTTTTTTTATTGTTTTATGTTATTGTTATTTACAATAAAATTACTATTGGTTATATTTGAGCCGACCATTGGGTAATATTTGTTGCATTATTGGGATAAATTTGGTAATTAGCAGGTCGTGCAATCTCCAGGTGAGCACTTCACTAATTATAGATTGTGTTTCATAAAAGATGATCATGAAAAGTACAAACAACAGAGGTGAAATCACTGTTAGAAATCAAGTCGGGAATAATCACCAGTAAAACCTGTTTTACTTTTATTTTCAGCTCCATTCACAGCATCCTGATTTCTGTCAATGATATCTTTCTCTGTCCTGAACATATTGTTGTCATGTTGGTAATGTAAAAGCTGGAAGTCTGCTTTCAAACAAAGATCATTTGCATGTTTCTAGCTACTACCATTCAGGAGGTAGCAGCATCTAAAGCAGCCCTCCCCCCTCCAGTTAGCTACTTTTCCCACTGCTGGAGCTCCACTCTGGCAAAACAGTTATGCCCCTTTCACACGAGCGGGAGACTCGCATGTCTCCCCACGCATCTACACTCGGCACTGACAGGGATCGCAAATAATGCTCGATCCTGTCCGTTCGAGTCCAGCCCCGTAGATGCGTTGGGAGACATGCGAGTCTCCCGCTCGTGTGAAAGGGGCATTAGGGGGGTTAAAGAGTTTATCCCAAGAAAAACATTTATCATCTATTCACAGGATAGCTGATCAGCCTATGATCGCTGGGACCCTGGCGATCACTAGAGTGGGAGACCTGTGCCCCCATTCTGGAATAGTTTGGATAGAGCGGTCATCATGAATGCACTTTGCTGCTCCATTCAAACGCAATGGGACTATTGGTGACAGCGGTGTAATGCACTTGACTACCTCTATCAGCCCCATAGACATTGAATGGAGCTTCAGAGGGCATGCCTGACCACAACATCCTTTCATTTGTCCGGAACTGGGAGCTCGGGACCCTGTGAACTGGCCTGACATATTTGCATCAGATTTGCTTTCCTTGCCCACAGACTGCAAGAAAATTTGGAATTAAAAGGGTTATCCAAGACTATAAAAATGTTCCCCATATGCCGGGCCCCTCACAATCAATATACTTACCTAGCTCCCTGCGCCACTCATTCCTGGTCCCCACACCGCCGCTGCAGCTTCTCCCTGTGCGTGGATGAAAACATCTGCTGTCTGGTGCATTTGCGGCTCTCTCAGTTCATTGCCATGGGACTTGAGGTAGGTTTTATTGCCAGGTTCACACTGACGTTTTACAGGCCACGTCTAATATCTTAGCATACAAATTACATATCAAATTAAAGATAAGACATTAGATGACACAATTCTGTAATGCACATGGTGACAAAATAATAAGTGCCTTAATACGCAATATAACATCAGAATAAAGTGTGAAAATTTATAGTGCCACTCACTGTCATCTGATGCTGATGAAAAATGGAGTAGAGTACCCACAAAATAGCATTCTACCGCGCCCAAATAATGCTGTGTCTAAAAAGCAGTGCCATATAGTACCTAAATAGTTACATAGAGTGCCCACGTAATATACTTATCTGAATGCAGTGTATGTAATTTCTTGTCTTTAGGTATATGAATATATCTGTCAGTAGTTCTACATTTGTTTCCTTTAGGATGATGCCCAGCTTTACTACTGACAGGCAGGAAATATTTGGGGATTTTCCACCATTCTTTCCTAACCATGAAGGGCAGCAAGCATCAGCCATCTGGCAGTCTGGACGGGCACTATGGTCAGACATATTAGAGTCATTGGATGCCCACGGTTCAGTTTTAGCTATTTGAATCTGGTGCTAAGCACTTATCTCTGACTTTACAGAACCCACAGATGCATATAGGTACATCAAAGAAATAATCTAATGGTTGGCGGGGCCAAAACTGTTGGGCAGATTTACCAAGACTGGTGTTTCATACTCCCATCTTAATGATAAGTCAGTTGGAGTAAAATGCTCCAAATGTATTATGAGGTGCACACCTCTGAAGGTTCCTAACCCCTTCACCACATCCTCCATATATGTACGGTGAATGTTGGCACTTTAAAGGTGGTGCCTGCTCCATAGTGGAGCGGGTGTCATAGGCTCCGGGGTTCTGCTGTTTTGCAGTTCTGCTGGGGCAAATGTCTGTGTTTGGCAATAACTCCGATCACAGACATTTAAGCCTTCAGAGACTGTGGTCAATTGTGACCACCTCATGTGAGGTGGCTTTTCCTGGGAGCGCTGTTCTCCCAGGACCCAAACAGCTTCTTTGCACTGAGATTGGGGAACCAATCTCTCATACACTACTGTATCAAATCACAGTAGTGTATGAAAGAAGCGATGTAATGATCGCATGTTCGTGTCACCGACTGTGACTTAAAAAAAATAAAAAAAAATTATACAAATTCAAATCACCCCCTTTTTCCATAATAAAATTAAATATACAATAAAAAAATAAAGATTATTTTCACCTCTGCATCCCAAGTTGCGCAAACTGTTAAAATATAAGCGTATTTATCCTTTATGGTGAACATCTTAACGGAAATAAAAGGTTTTTCCCCCGCAATTCTAACCCATATGGAATTTTTTTCCAGCTTCCCACTACATCCTTTAATCAATATTAAGGGAGTAAAAAAACAAAAACACAAAAATGGAAAAATTTCAGTTTTCTTAAAGGGGTTATCCGACCCCTGTAATGCCTCCCCCCCCATGTGCTCGGGCCCCTCACACACAATGTACTTACCTGGCCCCCTGGCACCCACATCGCTTCTGAAGACCTCGCGGCCGCCGCTCCATCTCCCTATCGCTTGGGTGAAAACATCTGGTCTCGGGAGAGGGCAGCCAATAGCAGGCAGTGACGAGGATGAGCCTCCCTAGCATCGCGGATGGTCTGCCATTGGCAGCGCCCTCCTCTACCCCCGAAGCCGGATGTTTTCATCCAAGCATTAGTTTCAGTTTGTAGGTTCAGCTCAAATGTTCACTTTGCAGGTTCAGTTCACTTTGCACAGTAATGATTTTAGGCTCACACACGTAGGCTCACACAGTTTACTTTTTATCAGACACTGCCCCACCTGGGCTACTCTTAAGGCAGACAGTACCTGGCATGGAGTATGGGAGTGACCTTCTCCCAGGACCCCATCACTGAGATAAGAAGCCTCGGCCAAAAAACCTACCACCCGTCCCTTGATTGTTTATGAAATGTCTTATCTCTCTGATTTCTTATATTGGGGACTGTGTTACCGTTTTCTGTGTGCTGTATCTTTCACACTTGTGCTCTTTCTCTCTAGTCTCTGGGATCCCCTCTTGGACCAGTGCAGGGACCTCTTGGCAGTTTGGCTCCTTTACGTGCAATGGGTGAGTCTGCTGGAGGCAGTGGTGGAGTGCGGGGGTCTCTGAGCAGCAGCGCGGGAAGCTCCGGAGGATTCGACGGTCTGCTGGGAGGAATGTCTGGAGTAAGTCACACAGCTGTTCACTTATTTTGGGCACTTACCAGATGCTGGTTGACTTGTTAATCATCTCTCCAGTAATACTTCGCTCATATAAGGGAATTTTTTAAAGGCTCTATATGCAATTTTTCACAGGATTTTTCAACAGGATTTTGAGCAGAAATGGACAACTTTTTTTTCACACTTTACACCACTGAACACTTTTATAAAAAGGTTAGTGAGGCTTAATGGGAGCTGGCATTGCCTCCTGTGGCCTGACATATTTGCATCAGATTTGCTTTCCTTGCCCACAGACTGCAAGAAAATTTGGAATTAAAAGGGTTATCCAAGACTATAAAAATGTCCCCCATATGCCGGGCCCCTCACAATCAATATACTTACCTAGCTCCCCGTGCCACTCATTCCTGGTCCCCACACCGCCGCTGCAGCTTCTCCCTGTGCGCGGATGAAAACATCTGGTGTCGAGGGGAGCAGCCAATGGCAGGTGGGGATGGGGACGAGCCTCCCTAGCTTTACTTGCGATATTAGGAGGTTAGACCCTGCCCCCGCCGGCCATTGGCTGCTACCGCCCAACGCATATGGTGGACATTTTTATAGTCTTGGTTAAAGTTTTTTTGTAAATAGATTCTCATGGAATCCATGAGAAAAAGATTGTGGCGTCTTCTAATACCAGCATTGAGACACCATGCCATTTTGAGCAGTGTCTGTGTCCATAATGGGAAGCTGTAGGGTTCCATGTTCCATAATACTACCATGCGAATGCACCCAGAGGGAATTGTTATTTAAGCTGAGGTTTACAGTTTTAATAAAAGGACACCATATTGGCCTCTGGCGGTTGATTGGGGACCTAAGAATACTCTGAGGTATGGAAACGGGATAAATGCCGTGTGAAATGACTTCCATCTATTAATTTATCTTTTCATCAGGTCTCTGCTGCACAGGCACAAAAAACAGCCACGTATATCAAGAGCTCCGCAATAAAGCAGCCAGAGGAGAGAGTGAGCCTCAGTTTGCCAGGTCTGGAAGAGGAAGATGAGGATGGGGAGCAGGAGAGTGAAGATCAGGTAGAAACAAGACATTTAAATGCTATGTACAGTACACCTTTGGATTCAAATTTTTTTATAAATGCATTTAACTTCTTTTTGGCTAAAAACTCATATTTTCAATTGGCCTTTATTAAAAATATTGAGCTGTCCAGTCACAAAGGGTTAACTGTTTTTCTAGCTGTGTGACTGGTACTTTCACTTTGTGCCTGTCATCTAATAAGCCTCATCTCTAAACTAATGAGAAGTTGTTAAACACTTTTTTAAGCCACATTCTTATCAGTAAGATAATGATTGAGCTATAATGAATGTCTATAATATCAGAGATAAGGAGCCTGGCTGCTCCTCAGATGACAGAAAAGACCAAAAAATCCACAGGCAGCTAGTAGAGCATGTCATCTCTGTACAGAAAAAAAGATTCAGTATTGTTAATAAAGACCAATTGAAAAAGTTATTTTAGGTAAAAAAAAAAAAAAATAATAATAATAATTAAAAAATGCCCCCAAAGGTGAACATAGCTTTTAAGATTCCCAGTACTGTTGTTGGGAACTTCATGAAACATTGACATTAGTTTCATACAAAACATAAAGTTATGTCCATTTCTTTGGAAATCTGGAATGATCACATTAGTGACTTGTACTGACTTCTTTCAGAGTCCACGAGGATCTGCTCGTCTGCTCAAGAACTTGCATATGGATATTGGATCTCTGGGAGTTGGCTTTGAATATGAGGTAAGGTGTAGTAAGATTTACACAGGGCAATAATTGGAAACCGACCTATAGTTTCCAATCATTGCTGGCTTCTTTAACATTCTCCCCCTTTTTGTTCCAGCATACATAACTTTTTAATTTGTAAAGATTTTTCTTGATTTTGCAGGATGAGTTGTAGTTTTTTTTTAGAAGCCATTTTGCGGTACATACAGTGTATTAAATAACTTTTGTTATTTTATTTTTTGGTGAAAGATAAAAAAACCCATCAATTTTAACATTATTTTGTGTAATTTATTTACGGCGTTTACTGTGTGGTATAAGTAAAATGATAAACTTTATTCTGTGGATCAGTACAAACATAATGCCAAATTTGTATATACTTTTTTTTATACATATATTTTTTCGTCCTGCAGACTGTCAGCCCTCCAACTGCCCCTCTCCTTCAGACTGAAGAGAGGAGGGCTGCTTTAGCTGCTCATATATTGGGATTTGTAGCAGATATATGGGCCTGGTCTTGTTTGAAAACTGGCATTCCAAGCTTTCAAACAAGACCAGAATCACAGCATTATCTCCACTAAACTGGCAGATATAGCTGTTAGAAATCAGGATTGCAGTGAATGCAGCTGAAGGTGAAAGTAAAAGCAGATTTCACTGCTTTCACTCCTGTACCTATTTCTAACAGCTATATCTCTTAATGTAGTGGAGATAATGCTGTGATTCTGATTTTGTTTGAAAGCTTGGCGTGCCAGTTTTCAGACCAGGCCCATATAGCTGTTATCAATGCTGAGATATGAGCAGTTAAAGCAGCTGTCCCCCTCAACCTGCTGCCCAAGCTCTGCCCGGGCTGAACTGCTAAGTCCTTTTCTTGAAGACCCAGCAGAATTCAGCCAAAACTGTTAGGTGTTTAAAAGGGTTTTCCAGGAATAATTAACTATTGACTACAGGCCACAGCCTGCATCGCCTACTGATTCATACTTACCTGCTCCCTATGGCTCTGGCCCAGCACTCTGGGCCTACATCCCCAGCTTGTTTACTTCCATGGTCACCTGAACTGCTGCAGCCAATCACTGTCTTCAGGAGCAATGATTCTCTTAGCAGCAGGTGACCCAGCAGTGACATGAAGCTTGGGGACATACCACTGCTGAAGCAGTAGATTAGACCATGTCCATAACTGTCCCGAAGCAAACAAAGTGGGGACTGGCATATGGAGGAGTCAGCCTTCAGGCCCGGAGCAGTAGGGAGCAGATAAGTATGAATATTTCAGGCTACCGGACTTCCATTCCAATAGTTAATTATTCCTGGAAAAGCCCTTTTATACGAGCATAATATCAGGCAAGTTATGACCATGGAAATATACCGCGATTACCTAAAAACAAGCAGAACACTCATGTGATTTATTATTTATGCGATACATAAATGGTTTGTCGGCAGCAGATTCACAGGATATGTCCCCATTGTCTGATAGGTGAGGGTCCCCCCTCTTGGGGGCATATCCTAGCGACACGGAGAATGAAGCGGGGAAAGTAGTGGAGGGCGCACTGTGCATGCGCTACCACCCACCAGCTTAAAGGGATTTTGCCATCACAGACAATGGGGGCATATCGCCAGGATATGCCCCCATTGTCTGATAGGTGAGGGTCCCACCTCTTGGGGGCATATCCTAGCAACACGGAGAACGAAGTGGGGAAAGCAGTGGAGGGCGCACTGCGCATGCGCTGCCGCCCTCCATTCATTTTTATGGGGCCGCCAAAAATAGCCGAACACTGTCTCGGCTATTTCCGTTGGTCCCATAGAAATGAATGGGGGCAGGGGACGCGCATATGTAGTGTTCTCCCATTCACTTGTATTGGAGAAGCGCTTGGTGGTGGCCGGACCCCGGGAAACTCTCCCCACTCCGTTCTCGTTGTAGGTGCGGGTCCCACCTACTAGCGATATGCCCCCGTTGTCTGTGATGGGAGTAACCGTTTAAGGCTAAAATTAGTCATGTCACTAATGGGGTTAAAAAAGCATTTGTGACCCCTGAGCGCCAGCTATATATTTACTTCAGACACATATTCAAGATCTACAATAAAAAGTAAAATTTTCTGGAGGGTTTTTCCAATTTTTATCGTGACTATTAAGAGGTTAAAGCTACATGCTTGGACACTATCCAGCGTGGGAGAAATGTGTGCTCAAGGCTTGTTTAGAAGCGGTAGTTCCCTTTCTATGTGTCATCCAGGAGAGCGAGCGGAGAGATGAATCCGTTGCAGCCAGCGCTACAGACGAGGGCTCTGAGCCAGAGTTACAGAACCTTGGAAAATCAGAGGATGAAGAGGAGAACGAAAAAGAGGTGCCCTGGGCATATGACATCACGCAGCAGTGATGTCATAGACACCCTGCATGTGTGTGATCCCTCCTCACTCACCTGTAGCCTTCCCATCCTTTCTTACCTTCCTATTACATTTATTATTGCTAGTGTTGAATGCAATTAGAAGATGCAGTGGTTTTTATCAGTTGGGAGAGACTATATACAGTGGTGGCAAACCGTTTTGCAACCCAAAACCCACTTATTTATCGCAAAGTGCCGACACAGCAATTTTCCCTGAATACTACAGTCCAGTGTAATATATCTTTCATGTACTTTATCATTTAGCTATAAGAGCCTGTCTACATTCAGTGTGCCCTGCGCCAATGAACGGCAGGAGACGTCTAAGGCATTTGGTACATTATAGACTTTTTTCCAGGGCGTGGGTGCCCACAGAGAGGGCTGTGAGTACCACCTCAAGCACCTGTGCCATAGGTCCGCCACCACTGGACTATAAACATGAATGGCATAAATCAGTCAGCATGACACTGACTATTAGGGTACATTCACACGACTGTGTGTCCTTTCCGTTTTGCGGTCTGCAAATAACTGAACCGTGTGTCCGCATTTTGCGGAAGAATGGCTTCCGAATGTGTTCCGCATGTCTTCCGTTTTTTACGGTCCGCAAAAAACGGAAGGTTTAAAGAGAAAAAAGAGAGAGAGAAAAAAAAAGAATAATTCATAGTTGTCAAGGCCTTCAATTATACGGATCCGCAAAAGACGGATAACATACGGAAACCATTCCGTATGTCATCCGCAAATTGAGGATCCATAGACTTGAATGGGGCTGCGGACCGATCTGTGCGGACAATAGTAGAACAAGCTTCATATTCTTGCGGACCAGAAATGCGGAAATACGGATGCGGACAACATACTGAATGTTGTCCGCACATTTTATTCACCCATAGGAATGAATGGATCCGCATCTATTCTGCAAAATGCGGAACGGATGCGGATCGGACGCGGATAAAATTATACGGTCGTGTGAATGTACCCTTATAGTTACAGTTAAGATCTGTGTCTTTCTATAACTAAATCTTAATTCGTTATCACGAGACATAATAAGTAGAAGCTTTGTGTCAAATATTACTGAACACGTATGTATGAAATATCTTACAGGTTGTTTGAGATTTCCATCAGCCTGAACATTTCATGTTTTATTTCACAGAAATGTGAACAATTACACTTATATTCAATACATAAATAAATTCCTAGTGCACAGAGTTACAATAGTGTAATAATGTTCAAAATGATGTCACAATAGTGGGATAATGTTCACAGTGATGTCATAGTATGGGAACAATGCACACAGTGATGTCATAGTATGGGGACAATGCACACAGTGATGTCATAGTATGGGGACAATGCACACAGTGATGTCACTATAGTAGAATAACTCTTACAGCCACAATAGTGGGATAATGTTCACAGTGATGTCATAGTATGGGAACAATGCACACAGTGATGTCATAGTATGGGGACAATGCACACAGTGATGTCACTATAGTAGAATAACGCTTACAGTCACAATAGTGGGATAATGTTCACAGTGATGTCATAGTACAGAGATAACGCACACAGTGATGTCACTATAGTAGAATAACGCTTACAGTCACAATAGTGGGATAATGTTCACAGTGATGTCATAGTACAGAGATAACGCACACAGTGATGTCACAATAGTGAGAGTATGTAATGTTCATTTATTCAGTGATGTTACATCACACGAATTACGCAGACATACAAAAATAATGCATAACATGATTGTGTATCTGGGATTTGCGTCCCCCACCTATCTCTTGGTTGAACTCGATGGACTTATGTCTTTTTTTTTTCAACCGTATTAACTATGATACAATGCAGTATTCAGTATTCTTCAGATCCTTTCACTTTTTTCACATTTTGTTATGTTGCAGCCTTGTGCACTCAGTTCCCCTTAATGAGAAAGTAAAAACAGAATTTTGGACATTTTTGCAAATTTATTAAAAAGGAAAAACTAAAATTTTACAATGACATAGGTATTCAGTAGTGTTGAGCGAAGCGTGCTTCAGATTATTCTGAAGTTTTGAAGCGACTTCGGATGAAGCATCCAAAGCTTGCTTCACTCAGCACTAGTATTCAGACCATTTCCTATGACACTTAAACTTTAGCTCTAGAGCTTCCCATTTCTCTTGATCATCTTTGAGATGTTTCTACACCTTGATTGGAGTCCACCTATGCTAAATTCACTAGATGTGACATGAGTTGGAAATACACCTATGTAAGGTCTCACAGCTGACAATGTATATCAGATCAAAAACCAAGCTATGAGGAGGAATGAACTGCCTATAGAGGATACAAAAAAATTCTGCTGCACTGAAAACTCAGAAGAGCACAGTGGCCTCTATAAGTCTTGAACAGAAGAAATTTGGAACAACCAGGACTCTTCCTTGAGCTGGCTGCCCCACCAAACTAAGTAATCAGGAGAGAAGGGCCTTGGTAAGAGAGGTGACAAGAACCCAGTGGTCACTCTGACTGAACTCCAAAGATCCTGTGTGCAGATGGGAGAAACTTCCAGAAGGTCATCACTGCATCATTCCTTCAATCTGGGCTTTATGGCAGAGTTGCCAGAAAAAAAAGGTCTCTCCTCAGTAAAACACAAGTGAGACTCTCAGACTGTGGGGAAACAAGATTCTCTGGTCTGATGAAACCAAGATTTAACTTTTGACCTCAATTCTAAGCGACAAGTCTGATGGCAAGCCACTGCTCATTACCTGCCCAATACCATCACTACAGTGAAATGTGGTGGCAGCATGATGCTATGGGGGTGTTTTTTTCAGTGGCTGGGACAGGGAAACTAGTCAGAGTTGAGGGAAAGCTGAATGGAAGAAAGCACAGAGATATTCTTAATGAAAACCTGATCCAGAGCACTCTAGACCCCAGAATGGGCCAAAGGTTCACTTTCCCACAAGACAATGACCCTAAGCACACAACCAAGACAACACAGGAGTAGTCTAAGAACAACTCTGTGATTGTCCATGAGTGGCCCAGCCTGTGCCCTGACTTGAACCTATTAGAACATCTCTGGAGAGACCTGAAGATGGCTGCCCACTGACTGTCCCCATACAGCCTGACTTAGCTTGCGAGGATCTGCAGAGAAGAATGGCATCATACCCAAGAAGACTAAAGGCTGAGTAAGGGTGCTGCCACATGTTCAGGTTTTTGATGCAGTTTGTGAAGCAAAAATCAGGTGTGGATCATAAAAAGAGTCAAAAACTGGATCAAAAAAAGCTGAATGTGTGGAAGCAACCTAAGGCTAGGGCTACACGACATGTGTCGCGCAACAATTTTTATAATGATAGTCTATGGTGTCATACTGCGACGCGACAGTCACAGAACAATCCATCCAAGATGGCAGTGCGACACCATAGAGTAGCATTATAAAAATTGTCACTCAACTTTTATGCGACAAGAAGTCGTGTGACAATTGTCGCCGTGTAGCCCTAGCCTAAAGGGTCCACAGAATTTGTTTAGGTCATAACCCAAAGATTTCCCTTGGATACAGGACTGGACATGACCTTGCACTTGCACTGTATGTCTTATTCTCCTTTGGTGGATTTTCCCACTCATGACTGTTGATGCATGTTTGCCATTGTTTTAGAGTAGTTTGCTCCTAGAGTTAGTTCTGTGGCATTTCCGACCCCTTTCTTGACCATTTGCCACCATTGTACATTCATATTCCCACTAACACTCTTTTTAGAAGGAATTAAAGGGGAGTCCGGGCATGCATCCTTCTTCCCGTTCCACGGGTCAGTTATCACCAGAAGTCCAAGAAACCAGTTTGGATAAAGCACAGACTGAACAGCCTGGAGAGTCAGATGTACAGGCGGTGTCTCCCGCTGAAAAGTCTCCTGTACCCAAATCCTTTAAGAGTGATGCTAAGGAAGAAAACTCTGCTGCCTCCTTGGCTGGAGAGCTGGGTTCCAGCATTGGGGATCATATCCTGGATCACGATGCCCAGGATGTAAGGAAAGCTCCTCACCCCTGCTTTTATGTGTGATTGTATCTGCAGTAGCTAGTGCATGGTTGCTGTACTGTTTGATCGGGTTAGTAAGGGTCGTATTTAATAAAGGTGAAGAACACAATTGTTAGACCAGTGTTAGAAGATTTTAATGTTTGCTTGAAGTATAATCAGGTATATAGTAAGCACTTGGATAAGTTTGCTTGCAGACCTTTTTCTTCCAGGACCAAAAATTCTTAATATGAATATGTAGTGGGGAAATTAAATTTCTCAACATCTGAAGAGAAACACAAGTGATCCCTATTCTTTCTGCTTATAACTTGAAGGGGTTTTTCTTGAAGACAACCGTTTTTGAATGGGAGCTGTCTTCTCTAACCCCTGGCTATCACATGCTGTCTGCAGGGGATGCCACTTTTGGCCAGACGATGTTGCATTGCATTTCAATATGGGCACGGCCGTCCCATGGTTGCGTCAGTGCGGCCTTAGATGGAGTATTGGATGTGACTTTGCGCAGCTTCTTGTGTAATGCAGCTTTGCACTTTTCCGGTATTTGTTCTTTGTTCTTTGATTGATGATGCATGTTTGCTGTTTTGGTGTGGATTGCTCCTAGTGTTAGTTCTTTGGTATTGCTGACCCCCTTCCTTGGCAATTTGCTCCCATTGCTCATTAATATTCCCACTAATACTCTTTTTAGAAGGAATTAAAGAGGAGTCCGATTGTGCGTCCCTCTTCACATTCCATGGGTCAGTCATCACCAGAAGTCCAAGACTCCAGTTTGGCCAAAGCACAGACTGAACACCCTGGAGAGTCAGATGTACAGGTGGTGCAGAGTATGTCTCCAGCTGAAAAGTCTCCTGTACCTAAATCCTTTAAGAGTGATGTTAAGGAAGAAAACTCTGCTGCCTCCTTAGCTGGAGAGCTGGGTTCCAGTACCGGGGATCATATCCTGGATCATGATGCCCAGGATGTAAGGAAAGCTCCTCACCCCTGCTTTTATGAATGATTGTATCTGCAGTAGATAGTGCTAAAAATTCTGAATATTAAGGGGAGTCTTTCACCTGTTTTTCACCTATATAACTAACAGCAGTGCCCCACAGAAGATTGTATACACATCCCAGACATACCTGTGTGCACTGTTTGAGAAGGCAGCGGCGCTGCAGGAGCGCCGCTGCCTTCTCTGTGTTTACCGCCGGCCCAGTGACGTCACGACTAGTATCACTGGCCTGGGCGCGGCTAAGCTCCGTTCACATGAATGGAGCTTAGCCGCGCCCAGGCCAGTGATAGTAGTCGTGACGTCACTGGCCTGCGGTAAACACAGAGAAGGCCGCGGCGCTCCTGCAGCGCCGCTGCCTTCTCAAACAGCTGATCGGCAGGGGTCCTGGGTGTCGGACCCCCGCCGATCAGATGCTGATGATCTATCCAGAGGATAGATCATCAGTTTGAAAAAACTACAGAACCCCTTTAAGGATGCTCAACCATATTTATGTGAGGTACAGGACTGGTTCTAGTTTTGTTAGAAAGAGATTGTTATGTCAGGGAGGCTCAACCTGCGGCCCTCCAGCTGTTGCAAAACTACAACTCCCAGCATTCTTGGACAGCCTACAGCTATTAGAGCACGCTGAGGGTTGTAGTTTTGCAAAAGCTGGAGAGCCGCAGGTTGAGCATCCCTGACATAACAATCTCTTTCTAACAAAACTAGAACCAGCCCTGTACCTCACATAAATATGGTCACTCCTCATTCATTGCTCCAGTAGCTCTGCTTTTATGCTGCACACTTTGGTCACCGTTACTGTAGGATTTGGAAGAATATTGAATTGAACACCAAGGAACATATGTATAAGAAGGGGGTACACTGCACTTTGCACCTTCGCTGATTTTTTTTACAAGCCCTCTAGTGTGTGGGTAATTTGTGTCTACTGTATGTTATGAAAGTTTTCATAATTTTTTTTTAGTACAACTGAAACAGTTTCTTTTTTACTGTAAAGTTGTCAGGGTTATGTTATGCATTTCTTATCTCACCGATCCCCCACTGCTGCTGCTCCGGTCCCTGCTTCTCTCCACTTCCTGCTTCCAGCTCACACAGGAAATGACTGGAGATGGTCGTTTACCTGATCATGGTTCATTTCCTCTGCGTCAAGCAGGGAGTGCAGAGCAGTGGGAAGTTCTCCTCTTTTTGTAAAAAGGAATTCCTGGAATCCTTACAGCCATACTAACAGAGGCATGTCCTAGGTCCTAGTACCTGAAACACCAGGATCTGTCAAGCCCTGCTCATATGTTCCCATGACATGAAGAAGCCAACATAAGAACCCAACTTTGTTCTACATCAGGGGTTAAAAATCTTGGAGGCTTCCATGAACCTTGATGGCATAATTGCCTGGAATAGTGTATGGATCTGAACAAATAGGTTGAATTCTAGACACATTTGTGCATCCATAAAGCTGACTGCTGTAAGAATAAGTTAAGTCCATGGAGAGAATCTATAGGTACAGATGTATAAAATGTTCACTAACCTGTAAAATAGTGGTATCCTATACTGGTGAGACATGGTGATATTATCCTGCTATTAAATTGGTTGTCAAAATCAAAATGGTTAAATGGCACAGTAGGGGTTAAAACTACAAAACAAGCTATACTTACCAGTTTGAACCCCCTCTGCCCCAGCACTGCCATTCTGATCCTCTCTGTCACTGCAGCCATGACATCACCTGCAGCGGTGACTTGCTCATATACCACATGTGACCGCTGCAGCCAATTACTCTCCTCAGCCATATACAGCAATACACCCCTGGAGCCACTGATTGGCTGCAGAAGTCACATGAGATATGCAGGCAGGTCACCACTGCAGACACGTTGAGCCCTGACAGCGCCTTTAAACAAAGCTTTAAAGAACTCCCGCAAAAATGTTTATTCCATGTCCTGCTAGAAGTGTACATGATGTAATCTGTAGTGAATGTCATTTTCTTACCAGTAGCTGATTTTTTTAGTTATATCATACTGCAGTTTCTTATCTGTGTCATGTGACTAGGAATTAGACCCACCAACTCACACAGCACCTTATGTGTGGACAGGAAGTCTAATTCTCTATGTATTCCTATGGGAGCCTCACTTTCAGTCTCATAGGAATGAATAGAGAAGTGACTGGCTTGCTGTCCTGGGTCAGTTGGAGGTCAGGGAGTTGGTCACATGACCCAGCTACAATAAGAAGAGAGGGGAAACGCTCAATTTCAGCCTCTGATAAGAAAATGACAATTACAGATTATATCATGCACCTTTCTAACAGGTCAGAGAATAAACATTTTTGCGGGAGTTCTTCTTTAAGTGTATCAGCAAAGAAAGCTATCCAGTCTACTGCCTAAATATCATCTTTAACAACTGATGTAAGATTCACATTCTCTCATTGCAGGAATCTGAACCCAGCGAAGGGGTCAAGGATCTTCCCAAGTCGAAGCAAAATGGGCTGGGGACTATGGTGAGCTCCCTCTGTTATACTGTGTGTGGACAAACATATTGGAACACACATCTTAATCATTGAATTCAGGCGATTCATTCAGTCCCATTGCCACAGGTGTATAAAATCCAGATCCAGTCACCTTTTAGTGACATTTGTGAAAGAACAGCTTTCCGGTGTGGTCCTGTAATAGGATGTCACTGCTGCAACAAGTCAGTGCAAATCTTCCCTCCTAGATATTCCACCATGACCTGTGAGCGGTATTTTTGTATTTTGTGGAAGAAATTGCAGCAACTCGGACACAAAGTGAAGACCACGTGAAGTTACAGAGCGGGGTTGCCAAATGCTGAGGAGCATAGTGCATAAAAGTCATCAGCACTGTGCTGACTTCATAACTACAGAGTCCAAATCTCCTCTGCCATTAACATCAGTACAAAAACTGTGCTGTGCCGGGAGCTTCATGGCATGGGTTTCCATGGCCGAGTAGCTGCATGCATCACCAAGCACAATGCCAGTGGTCTGATGGAGAGGTGTAAGGCCCCTTTCAGACGAGCGAGCTCCATGCATTGGACTTACCATGTGAGTATGCTGCAGCTCCCGTCCTGACCTCCCAGCACTGATAGGGTAGCATAGCATTATATTGATTTATGATGCTATGTAATCCTTACAGTTCTGGAATGTATTATATAACACTGACATAATGCTGTACTCTAAGGGTTACATAGCATCATAAATCAATATAATGCTCTGTGACCCCGGCAGTGCTTGGAAGTCAGGGCTGGAGCTGCCGCATACTCAAACCGCGAGCCCGATACGTGGAACTCGCTTATCTGAGAGGGGCCTAAAGCACAGCACCACAGGACAACGTGTTCGGATGAATCCCACTTCTCTATCTGGCAGTCTGAGAGACGAGTCTGGGTTTGATGAATACCAGGAGAACGTTACCTGCCTGACTGAATTGTGCCAACTGTAAACTTTGGTTGCAGAGGGATAATGCCGTGGAGTGTTTTTCAGGGCTTACCTCACTCCCCGGGATCCACATCTCTTCTGGTGCCCGCATGGCTGCCGATGCATCTCCAAAAACATCTGTGAGCGGTGGGCATGGTATGGGGGTGGTACAGCCAATAGCAGGCTGCAACGGGGTCCAGCCTCCCTAGCATTGCGGGTGACAGGGAGATGCAGCAGTGGCCGTGTGGGCAGCAGAAGTGACGCGGGTGTGCGGACGCCGGGTAAGCACAATCTGTGTGTGAGGGGCATTTTTGGGGTTGGATAACCCTGTTAATGCTTCAGCATACCAAGATATTTTGGACAATTGTGAGCTTACAGCTTTGCTGGAACAGTTTGGGCATCATCCTTTTCTGCTCCAGCATGACTGTGCCCCAGTGCACAAAGAAAAGCACAATAACATCATGGTTGGTTAAGTTGGGTGTGGAAGAACTTGACTTGAGTCCTGACCACAATCCCATCCAACACCTTTGGTATGAATTAGAATGGAGATTATGAACCAGGCCCTCTCCTCCACCATCAGTGCCTGACCTCATAAATGCTTTTCTGGATGAATGGGTAAAGATTCCCACAGACACACTCCAAAATCTCATAGAAAACGTTCCCATAAGAGTGGAAGCTGCAGAGAGGAAGCAAACTCCATATTAATGCCTATGGATTTAGAATGGGATGTCATAGAAGCTCCTGTAGGTGTAGTGTGGAGGTGTCCCAATACATTTGTCCATATAGTACTGTATATACACTCCATCGAGTACACCCTAGTGTTACAGAGGTAATTATGAATAGATCAGCAGGTCACATTTTTTACTTGACCTTATTTTCTACCACAGGACTTTGGACTTGGTGGTCGATCACTGGAGAAAGTTCTTGACATCAGCGCACTGTCTCCTGGACCTTTAAGCCCAAAAGTAAGACACCCACACATCACATGTTAAAGAAGAACTCCCGCAAAAAATTTTATTCTCTGACCTGTTAGAAAGGTGCATGATATTATCTGTAGTGATTGTCATCTTCTTATCAGAGAATGTAATTGTGAGTTATAACTTCTCTTCTTATTGTAGCTGGGCCATGTGACCAACTCCCTGACCTCCAACTGACCCAGGACAGAAAGCCAGTAACTGCTCTATTCATTCCTATGGGAGCCTCACTTTCAGTCTCATAGGAATAGATAGAGAATTAGACTTCCTGTCCACACATAAGTCTATGTGTGAGTTGGTGGGTCTAATTGCTGGTCACATGACACAGATAAGAAACTTCAGTATGATATAAGTCAAAAATACAGACACTGGTAAGAAAATGACATTCACTACAGATTACATCATGTACATTTCTAGCAGGACATGGAATAAAATTTTTTGCGGTAGTTCTTCTTTAAAGGGTTTGTTCCATCTTGCCATATTGATAGGATATACCATAAATGTCCTTTAGGTGTGGGACCCACTGCTAGCTCAAGAACGTGGTCTGGCCATGAATGAAGAGCATGCGGTCGTGCATGTGTGGATTAGTCTCCATTAACTGCTGTAGGGAAGTTCTATAGCGATGCATGGAAGGTGGCTGTGTATGTGTAGCTTTCTGTCCATTAACTTCAGAGCACAGTTCTGAGATAGGAGGGGGTCCTAGGTGTGGGATCTGAACTGGCATATCCTATCAATATCCATATATTTTCTAAAAGTAGACATCTGGCACCTTGTGGAAACGCCACCCAGCCATTTACAGTCATGGATGCCTTAATGTAATTTTAACATCAAACCATAACTTGCAAAAAACCTCTTATCTGTGGCTAAAACTCTGAGTCATGCAGAACCCGAGTTGCAAAAAAACGTACATGCCACAGAGGCTATATTGAGACAGCCGTATTTGTCGTCTGTGTGCTATCTGTGTGCACAGCACACTTCAGGGGTACAGCGCAATAGAAATTGTCTCTGTATACGTATATGTACACAGGAATGTGTGTACATATAGATGTGTTTCAACATGAACATGGTCTATGTGTGCATCTATGCCTACACACACCTACTGGAATATTTGAATACTATTAAATTATTTCATTTAATGTTTATATGTATGTTTATACCTATGTATAATAATTATATACTTCACTAAATAATCCATATTGACATGTCCAACCAACCCCAACCCCTTTTATTAATCTTGAAGGGGTTGTCCGACATATATAAAAAAAAAAAAAATAGTACTTTAAATCTGATGGGCAGCAATATATAACTAAGGCTACTTTGACACTAGCGTTTTATAATTCCGGTATTGAGTTCCGTCATAGGGGCTCAATACCGGAATAAAACGCTTCAGTTTTGTCCCCATTCATTGTCAATGGGGACAAAACTGAACCGAAGACAACAGAATGCTCCTAAAAGCATTCCGTTCTGTCTTCAGACCAGAGAACAAACCGCAGCATGCTGCGGTTTGCTCTCCGGTCCAGGCATCCGCACCAAGACGGATCCGTCATGACTCCCAATGAAAGTCAAGGATCCGTTTGGTGTGACACAATGGTGAACGGATCCGTCCTCCATTGGCTTTCAATGGAGTTCATGACGGATCCATCACCTGCACACATACACACACATACACACACACACACACAGACATAAACATACACATACATACTTACATGCTCCCGGCAGGTCTCCACTGTGCAGGAGGAGCAGGACGGCGCACACATAGGACGATTCCCCACAGGGGAATGTGGGGAATCGCCCTATGTGCGCGCCGTCCTCCTCCTGTACTGTGCTGCCAGGAACATGTAAGTATGTATGTATGTGTGTGTATGTACTGTGTGACACGTGTGGGGCCGGAGCGCAGTTCCCGCCCCACACGTGTACCTGCGGCAGCACGGTACCCTTCACCTGCCCGATCCGTGCTGCCGCTAGTGTGAAAGAGGCCTAAGTTAAGCAAGTTTTAGGCAAAAAAAATCTCTATTTCCTCATTTCCCTGGTTCTCTTCTGGCCTTTGTTTACCTGCAGTAATAACAATCTCTGCCCCTCCCCCTGCTCTGCAAATGCTGCCCTGAGTGACATGTCTGCTGGGATACTCAGCAGCATGTTGTACTGTATGTGTAGGACTACAAGTCCCAGCTGTATGTACAATGACACTGCTGATACACACAGGGTCTTCACCCTACCTTTCTTCTCTACAATACAATACTTTGCAGATCAGCTACAGTGTCAGCTCTGTGTCTGTAGGGTGAGGAGAGCAGATCCTGTGTCTCTTTACATCTGCAGCTGCTGTTGTAAAGCCTTCAGTGTGTTCTGGCTGAAGGGGTTAATGTTTTATCTGAAAGAATCCAGGGAGAGCAGATAGCAGCAGCGGCAGAGCAGGGGGGCGTGGCCAGCACAATGACGTTTTGTGTACAGGCTCTGTGCACGAATATAAGATTAGCAGGGAGGCAAGCTGACATCACAGGTCATTTGACCCTCATTGAAACCTGAGAAACCAGCAGCTTTAGAAGCAGAAAGTGTATGGAAAAGCTGTTGTATTTGACTAGTTAGAAACATACAAAGGACAAAAAAATAACTCGGACAACCCCTTTAATAACACTTGGGTGGCTGAGGATTCATATATCTATATTTTTATAGATGTATATGTGAGAGTCTGTGCACATGGACATGTATATGCACCTATCTCCATACTAAGTTATGCGAACCATCGGCCGCTCTAACTGTAAAATAACGACAAGACTAAAACTGTTATAAAAGTTGTTTAATTAGTATATGATATATTCAACATCTACAATATTATTGTAACTTTATAATATATTAAAAATCAATAAAAATTTATTGGAACTAAAAAAAACCATAGAAATAGTGGCGTAAAAACTACTCCAGCCCCAGGCTGCTGTAGCTTTTTGCAAATATATATGCCTTTTTCCAGACATACATGTTGGTAAATTTGCCGGGGCTGGAGTCCTGGCCCTGACACACCCGCGCTCCACTCCCATCCTGCCCATTTGTCAATAACCTTTCAACACCAGCCGTATTAATATTTTTGCACTGCCAGTCAAAAAGCAGACTTGCGACTATTTTTACGACTAAAATAGCCTCAAATACCTTGATAAATGGCCCCCATTGTCCTCAACGACTTTGTAATTATTTCACAAGCTTTTTCAGACCACCACTGAGAAATCCAAAGTGGCAGATCGACTGTTCCACAGATGTCTGCCTTCAGTTAGATTTGAATTCTCCTTGGTTATGGGAAACGGTGCCTTAAAGCCTCAGTCATACGTCAATGCTCCACGAAAGTGTGCTGTACGTATTCTTCACGGACAGCACACGTCCCCATTCATTTTAATGCTTATACTGAGTCTTCAGTGTTCTAGCTCGGTCCGTGGGTCCGTGTTTTTAGCACGTATGCATGCTCTATTTGGTCCATGTTTACGGATCCATCACACCCATTATAGTCTATGGGTCCATGAAAGCCACGGATGCCATCCGTGTTGCAACCGTGTTGCACAGATCATTAGGAAGAGATGCTTTGAAAATTATTTTTCAGCTGTGTAGTGTCAGTGAAACATGGATGACACGTGGACAGCAAAAAACAGACACACGGACCCAATCACTGACCACCTTCTCACGAATTTGAACATAGGAGTGCGAACGAGGCTTAATTTGTCTTCTTGACTTTCTCAGATCACAATGGTATGGGCAGATATAGATGCTGTGACTCCCACAAGTACTGTTATGAAGTCAGACAGAACAATTATTATTCTGGACTTTCATTTTAAGACTGCAATAGGCAGCAATAATATAAGCCATAGGAGAAAAAGATTGATGTAATGAATGCCTGCGGCCAGCAGGTGGCACCACATGCTTTTTACATTCTGGTCACTTTCATTGCAGAGTTGTCTGCAGCTTTTGTTCCAGGGCTCAGCTGGATGACAGCTCCAGCATTTGGCCACCTGTGTCTATAGGATTACCTGACCTGTGATCAGTACGCACGGGCAGGTACAACAGAAGGGGCACACTGCTTATTAAAAGGCTGGAAAAATGATATCAGTAAAGTGAAACAAACCCAAGCTATTTATTAGAGCCGTAGGCTATACTTTACATTAAGCTCCAATGGTTTGGTGGATAATGGTATAGTACGCTGCAGTTTATGTTAGAGGAATAGAGCGTAATCAGATTTGGTTAACAGATGTAGAAAAGAACTCTTGGATATTAGCGCGTATGTCATTTTCTGAAGTGGAGCAGCTGCTGCCAGGAAGCAGCTGCCAAGGCACCTGAGTTCACGTGTTTAGGTGATTGTTCACGCAAGCTTATACCTGGCTTGTATTAACTCCCATATGACCCATCGCAATAATTAGTTGTATCACCTTTAGAATAAAAAACTGCAACCAAATACTCGTTAAAGGATTTCTCTGGGAATTAAGAAAATGAAAAATGTAAATATTACTTTATTATAAATATATTCCCAAATACCTTTCATTAGTTATAATGGCTCGTTTTGTCTGGGGAGCAAATTATTAGGAGAAACAAAATGGCTGCTGTCCTATCAGTACACACAGAACCTGTCCTAATCACACAGGAGGACAAGTTACTTCACAACACTGAGGTAAAGAGCTGCCTCCTCCTCCCCTCTGCTCTACCTGTCAGGGATTATGATCCTGAATACAGTTTAATATAATATTCAGCTTAACCTCTGTAGGAATGGAGTTCATGAGGAGACATGAAGTACAGAGAGGACGGACAGGACAGACTTTGGTAATGGAGACTGCATACAAGAGCTGCTGCTCATTGTCCACATCTCCACCTCCTCTCTGTACTTCATGTCTCCTCATGAGCTCCATCCCTACAGAGATTCAGCTGAAGATCTTATCATCTGTATTCAGGATCATAATCCCTGACAAGCAGAGAGGAGGATGAGGCAGCTCTTTACCTCGGTGATGTGAAGTAACTTGTCCTCCTGTGTGATTTGGACAGGTTCTGTGTGTACTAATAGGACGGTGGCCATTTTATTTCTCCTAATGATTGCTCCCCAGACAAAACAAGCCATTATAACTAATGAAAGGTATTTGGGAATATATTTATAATAAAGTAATATTTAAGTATTTTCATTTTCTTAATTCCCGGAGAACCCCTTTAAATGTAGAATTCTTTTAATCCAACATCCATAAGACCTGATGGCTGTTAAATTTTTAAAATAGTCTGGATCAGATGAATATAGAAGACACTCGATACTCATGATCCAAGGATTTTCCAGGAGATGTAAAAAAAAAAGTTGTAGCAAAAGCTTTGGGACTCCACTGAACCAAAATGTAGGCCATTATCTTTAAGTGCAGAAGATTTTGTACAATGATCACCCTGCCAAAGTTACCTCAAGGACCGAGCAGTCAGTCATGTAAGACATCAACAAAAAACTAAATGGGACTCCTAAAATATAAATTTAATAGATATGCAGTAAAAACCGCCGAAAACGGTACTGGGTACATAGAAAAAATAGGGAAAACAAAGAACATGGGCCTGTAAAACCCTGGTCTGTCCCTATACAGCCCTAGGGTAGGCCCTTTGCCCAGAGCAACCCCCAGATGGTAGGGGTGCCCTGTCCGCGTACCTATCCTGCAGACCCTAATGCAACCCTAAGGTTTCTGCAGGACCCAAAGGTAGGATGATGGTAACCCCGATATAGTAAACCCCAACGCGTTTCGCCCACGTCTGGGCTCCTCAGGGGGAAATATGAAGTAATCAAGGGGTATTAGGCAAATAACACCAACGGCACGCCAAATGTGATAATCCCAACTGGACCGATACCTGACACACGGATGAAAGCTGCAAACCCATATATGGAGCCTATGAAAGACAGACAACCACCTGTAAGTGTTAATAAACAAGCATATCGTGGCAAATCAAAGAAAAACAGATATAGATGGAGACTTACATTGTGGCAGTGTGATTACAGTCCTGTCCCAGGCAGCGGCGTGCTGACAATGCCGCCGCCGGCACTGAGTTAAAAAGAGCAAGCTCCCGCATATCCGGCCCATGTGACTTCCGGTAAGTGGAACGCATACCGGAAGTATGATGCGTTCCATGGGCAGCCGGGCGGGCGTCCGATGTTGCGATAGCAACCGCCGACTGCCGATGGATATAGGCCACCTGAAACGCAGGATAGAAAGCTGAGCGCATATGCGCAGAGCAGCTGGACGGTTCAGGGGACTTACATAAGGGAAAAAATCTAAGTAAGGGGCAAAAGGAACAATATCTACTAAGGACTATGGGGGCGGGAAAGGTGCCAGGGTCAAAGGGGATTATACACATGACACAAAAAGAAGTTCAAAAATAGGATACAACAAATACAAAAATCAATTAATAAATAAATACATACAAGGATAAAGCTAATACATAAGGAATACGGTGTGCAGAATAACCTCACAACACCAAAAACAAAATAAAGGCGGTAACTATCCGCCGGGCTAGCAGTCAGACCTGGCTACAAAAGGGAGGCTATAACATAAATATATACAGAACCGGACGAGGATAGCCTAAATGAAACAGGTGAAGTCAGTCTCTCGTTGAGGCCCAAGGGGACTGGGGGACCGGAAATAGTAGATCCATTCAGCTTCTTTTTGTAGGATCTTCCGGTCCCAGTCACCCTTCTAGCCGAACGGGGCACAAGTTGTATGGCGGTGAACCGCACTAATCTAAGGTCACCACCATGACAGGTATTAAAGTGATGGGCTACAGGAGTGTCGCGTTCATTCTTGAATGTCATTGACATGTTCAAGAACTCGCTTCCTCAATTCCCGACTGGTTTTTCCTATATAATCAAGTGGGCAGGGGCACTGGCAGACATAAATCACACCCAGTGCTCCTACAGTTGATAAAATCGTTAATAGGATAACGGGTGCGAGTAACCGAACATGTTATGTTTTTCATAGGTTTGAATGAACGTACAAGCTTTACAATTGCCACATTTAAAGATGCCACATGGTTCCTGTCTAGCCACGTTCCCTTCTTTTAGGTGCAGTGTAGAAACTGTGGACCAGCCGATCCTTAAGACTCCTTCCCTTACGGAAAGTAACCTGGGGGTAAGGAGAAATTGCCTTAGATCAGGTCTGAATCCATTAATAAAATGGGCCAGAACTTGTTAAGAATTGCTCGCATTTCTTTGTGAGCCACATCAAAACTGGAAACAAGGCGGATGGTAGAAGTACCACCACCCGTCTTGTGTGCCCTCGGTATGAGGAGCTCACCTCTATGCGTTTATCGGCTGTCCTAAATGCATCCCCAAAACCACCCTAGGATAGCCCCTTGCTCTAAAGCGGGCACGGAGCTGTCGAGATGCTTGTAGAAAGGTATTGTGATCGGAGCAGTTACGACGAGTACGTAAAAAACTGCCCTTTGGGGATGCCCCGTTTCAGAGTATGCGGGTGATAAGCTATTCCAGTGCAGGATGCTATTGGTAGCCGTAGCGGCTTGCGGAACAGAGCGGTACTCAAATGATTGTCCTGATACGGACGCTGAGGTCCGAAAGGTCAGAGAGACGTGGTCAAGGACGAAGGTAAAAAATAAGCCAATAACGTTCTCATTCAGCATTGATATAAAGTCAATAAACTTCTCACAGCTGCCACCCCAGATGAGGAATATATCGTCGATGTAGCGTGTCCAAAACGCCACATGCGCTATTCCACATGAGTGGACTGCTCAGAGAAAACAACGGTGTCCTCCCACCAGCCCCAGGAGGAGATTGGCATAGCGAAGGGGCACAGGGGCTCCCCATCGCAGTCCCCCTGAGCTGGTGGTAGAAGACACCGCTGAACAAAAAATAGTTATGCGTAAGAGTGAACACAGGAGATCCAGAACAAAACTGATTGTGTCTGTTAAACTGGGTACCATCTGGTGTTCAAAAAATACGCAACAGCTTGGATGCCTCTATCATGTGGGATGGATGTATAAAGCGATTCTACATCAATACTGGCAACCTTTGGACCCAGGGTTCAAGATTAAAGACATTCCGATTTTACCGGGAAAAAATCCATACTCGTCTCGGGTATGATGGACGGCCAGGCCGGTGACAAAACCGCAAAGGACCTTATCAATGTAAAGACCACAGTGATGGGTAAGCGCATACTCATTCTCCCTGAGACGATTAGGACGACCCTTAAAGGACCTCCAAGCCCCTTATGAACCTTAGGTAGGCATGAACAGGTGGCGATCGTTGGGGAAGTTGGAAACAAAAAATTAAATCAGTCTCACTGATTATCTTGTCCTGCAAACCATTGACCAGGATCTTTTTAAGGACAAGAAAAAGAGTGGTGGGGTCCGACTCAAGACGCGATAATTCTTGGTGTCTCCTAGTAAGTCAAGGCACATCTTTGACATACTGATTCATGATCCAAGATCACCAAGTTACCTCCTTTATCGGAGGGTTTCACGATTAGCTCATGATTGCGTTCAAGGTTTCTTAGAGCGGTGTACTCCTTCCATGATAGATTATAATCGGAGGAAATTGAAACATCAAGCTTCTCTACCTCGGAGGTAACAAGTTTAAGGAAAATGTCGATGTGCTCTGTGTTCCCAGGTGGCGGGGTTTTAGTGCTGGGAAGTCTCAGATCTGTAAAAGGGCCGTCACCAGGTAAACGGGAACTTTCTTCCCAGAGATCCATAAGGATCTTGAGATCTGGGAAGTCATCCGGGTGTATCCCGGCCTTAAGACAAGCATCGCGATTAGTGTTCTGATAAAATTTGAACCACTTGAGACGTCTACAAAAAAGGTTCAAATCCTTGGTCCATATAAATGGATTGAACCCTGTAGTGGGCACAAAGATAGACCTTTCTGTATAAAGAAATTTCGTCTCGGTCATAAATGTGTAGACAGTTGATTATTTGTAAGGAGTCTGTGGACGCATGTCGGGTTTCACCGATCCCTCAAGTGGTAAGGTGTTGGATTTCCTCCTAAAAAGTTTGCCCCTGCAATTGAGTTGAAGGAGAGGGCAAAGATGCCAAAGAGGAGGAAGGGCCAGGCGGAAAGCCTGGTCCTTGTCCATACTGTTGACGATTCCACCGTTGCCATTTTTTGTTAGTTTTTCTAGGTTTATTTTTTGCCCTGGGTAAATTCGATTTTTCTGTGTCAGAAAAATCGGATGAAGAAACCTCTGACTCAGTCTGATAACCTGGTAGATTGGAAACAGTGTAAGCCCTGTTTTCCTTAAATTCACTCAGGTCCCTGATGAATTGGCGATGCTTACGCTCTTTGATAAGTAGTTGGTATTTTTCAATGGCAATTTTGAGAGACTCTTCGCGTTTATCGAACTCTGAGTCAGTCTTGAATTTCAGAGCTGAATCGATCAAGCCTTTCAAAAGAGTAGATGATTTCTCAAAGGTCAGCTTTTCTTCTTCCAACAAAAGACTCATAAGTCGTAGGGAGCTCTGGGTGAGTTCGATTTCCCATTTATGAGTCAGTTGTGGGGAATTAATGCGTAAGGCAGGTTTAATCTGAATCCGCAGACCCTTGGGAACGATCTGGTGGGATAAATAGCTCTCAAGGGACCTAATCTCCCACCATGATTGAATATTATTTCTGTAGCCAATATAGAGATCCTTAAATATTTGTTTACAATTAGCGGGGCCAGATAAATTAGGCAATTCCTTTTCCGAAAAAATGTCCTGTGCCTCCTGTAGAAGGGCTTCAGTAAACACGTTACCAGACAGAAAGCTAGCCATCTAGAACCACAATAACAACCAAAAGACACTCAATAGATATAACAAGATACGTAGTGCTGGAGACACCTCAAAATATGAACAAAAAACTAAATGGGACTCCTAAAATATAAATTTAATAGATATGCAGTAAAAACCGCCGAAAACGGTACTGGGTACATAGAAAAAATAGGGAAAACAAAGAACATGGGCCTGTAAAACCCTGGTCTGTCCCTATACAGCCCTAGGGTAGGCCCTTTGCCCAGAGCAACCCCCAGATGGTAGGGGTGCCCTGTCCGCGTACCTATCCTGCAGACCCTAATGCAACCCTAAGGTTCTGCAGGACCCAAAGGTAGGATGATGGTAACCCCGATATAGTAAACCCCAACCGCGTTTCGCCCACGTCTGGGTCCTCAGGGGAAATATGAAGTAATCAAGGGGTATTAGGCAAAATAACACCAACGGCACGCAAATGTGATAATCCCAACTGGGACCGATACCTGACACCACGGATGAAAGCTGCAACCCATATATGGAGCCTATGAAAGACAGACAACCACCTGTAAGTGTAATAAACAAGCATATCGTGCAAATCAAAGAAAAACAGATATAGATGGAGACTTACATTGGTGGCAGTGTGATACAGTCCTGTCCCAGGCAGCGGCGTGCTGACAATGCCGCCGCCGCACTGAGTTTAAAAAGGAGCAAGCTCCCGCATATCCGGCCCATGTGACTTCCGGTAAGTGGAACGCATACCGGAAGTATGATGCGTTCCATGGGCAGCCGGGCGGGCGTCCGATGTTGCGATAGCATCTGGGGGTTGCTCTGGGCAAAGGGCCTACCCTAGGGCTGTATAGGGACAGACCAGGGTTTTACAGGCCCATGTTCTTTGTTTTCCCTATTTTTTCTATGTACCCAGTACCGTTTTCGGCGGTTTTTACTGCATATCTATTAAATTTATATTTTAGGAGTCCCATTTAGTTTTTTGTTCATATTTTGAGGTGTCTCCAGCACTACGTATCTTGTTATATCTATTGAGTGTCTTTTGGTTGTTATTGTGGTTCTAGATGGCTAGCTTTCTGTCTGGTAACGTGTTTACTGAAGCCCTTCTACAGGAGGCACAGGACATTTTTTCGGAAAAGGAATTGCCTAATTTATCTGGCCCCGCTAATTGTAAACAAATATTTAAGGATCTCTATATTGGCTACAGAAATAATATTCAATCATGGTGGGAGATTAGGTCCCTTGAGAGCTATTTATCCCACCAGATCGTTCCCAAGGGTCTGCGGATTCAGATTAAACCTGCCTTACGCATTAATTCCCCACAACTGACTCATAAATGGGAAATCGAACTCACCCAGAGCTCCCTACGACTTATGAGTCTTTTGTTGGAAGAAGAAAA
Organism: Rhinella marina; assembly: GCA_900303285.1. Taxonomy (NCBI): domain Eukaryota; kingdom Metazoa; phylum Chordata; class Amphibia; order Anura; family Bufonidae; genus Rhinella; species Rhinella marina. The sequence continues at coordinate 32,432 of ONZH01011510.1, forward strand.
GCTGACCTTTGAGAAATCATCTACTCTTTTGAAAGGCTTGATCGATTCAGCTCTGAAATTCAAGACTGACTCAGAGTTCGATAAACGCGAAGAGTCTCTCAAAATTGCCATTGAAAATACCAACTACTTATCAAAGAGCGTAAGCATCGCCAATTCATCAGGGACCTGAGTGAATTTAAGGAAAACAGGGCTTACACTGTTTCCAATCTACCAGGTTATCAGACTGAGTCAGAGGTTTCTTCATCCGATTTTTCTGACACAGAAAAATCGAATTTACCCAGGGCAAAAAATAAACCTAGAAAAACTAACAAAAAATGGCAACGGTGGAATCGTCAACAGTATGGACAAGGACCAGGCTTTCCGCCTGGCCCTTCCTCCTCTTTGGCATCTTTGCCCTCTCCTTCAACTCAATTGCAGGGGCAACCTTTTTTAGGAGGAAATCCAACACCTTACCACTTGAGGGATCGGGTGAAACCCGACATGCGTCCACAGACTCCTTACAAATAATCAACTTGTCTACACATTTATTGACCGAGGACGAAATTTCTTTATTACAGAAAGGTCTATCTTTTGTGCCCACTACAGGGTTCAATCCATTTATATGGACCAAGGATTTGAACCTTTTTTGTAGACGTCTCAAGTGGTTCAAATTTTATCAGAACACTAATCGCGATGCTTGTCTTAAGGCCGGGATACACCCGGATGACTTCCCAGATCTCAAGATCCTTATGGATCTCTGGGAAGAAAGTTCCCGTTTACCTGGTGACGGCCCTTTTACAGATCTGAGACTTCCCAGCACTAAAACCCCGCCACCTGGGAACACAGAGCACATCGACATTTTCCTTAAACTTGTTACCTCCGAGGTAGAGAAGCTTGATGTTTCAATTTCCTCCGATTATAATCTATCATGGAAGGAGTACACCGCTCTAAGAAACCTTGAACGCAATCATGAGCTAATCGTGAAACCCTCCGATAAAGGAGGTAACTTGGTGATCTTGGATCATGATCAGTATGTCAAGATGTGCCTTGACTTACTAGGAGACACCAAGAATTATCGCGTCCTTGAGTCGGACCCCACCACTCTTTTTCTTGGCTCCTTAAAACAGATCCTGGTCAATGGTTTGCAGGACAAGATAATCAGTGAGACTGAATTTAATTTTTTGTTTCCAACTTCCCCAACGATCGCCACCTTTTATGCCTTACCTAAGGTTCATAAGGGGCTGGAGGTCCTTAAGGGTCGTCCTATCGTCTCGGGAGTAGGATCGCTTACCCATCACTGTGGTCTTTACATTGATAAGGTCCTTTGCGGTTTTGTCACCGCCTTGCCGTCCTATACCCGAGACAGTATGGATTTTCTCCGGAAAATCGAATGTCTTAATCTTGACCCTGGGTCCAAGGTTGCCAGTATTGATGTAGAATCGCTTTATACATCCATCCCACATGATAGAGGCATCCAAGCTGTTGCGTATTTTTTGAACACCAGAGGTACCCAGTTTAACAGACACAATCAGTTTGTTCTGGATCTCCTGTTGTTCACTCTTACGCATAACTATTTTTTGTTCAGCGGTGTCTTCTACCACCAGCTCAGGGGGACTGCGATGGGGAGCCCCTGTGCCCCTTCGTATGCCAATCTCCTCCTGGGCTGGTGGGAGGACACCGTTGTTTTCTCTGAGCAGTCACTCATGTGGAATAGCGATGTGGCGTTTTGGACACGCTACATCGACGATATATTCCTCATCTGGGGTGGCAGCTGTGAGAAGTTTATTGACTTTATATCAATGCTGAATGAGAACGTTATTGGCTTATTTTTTACCTTCGTCCTTGACCACGTCTCTCTGACCTTTCTGGACCTCAGCGTCCGTATTCAGGACAATCATTTGAGTACCGCTCTGTTCCGCAAGCCTACGGCTACCAATAGCATCCTGCACTGGAATAGCTATCACCCGCATACTCTGAAACGGGGCATCCCCAAAGGGCAGTTTTTACGTACTCGTCGTAACTGCTCCGATCACAATACCTTTCTACAAGCATCTCGACAGCTCCGTGCCCGCTTTAGAGCAAGGGGCTATCCTAGGGTGGTTTTGGGGGATGCATTTAGGACAGCCGATAAACGCGATAGAGGTGAGCTCCTCATACCGAGGGCACACAAGACGGGTGGTGGTACTTCTACCATCCGCCTTGTTTCCAGTTTTGATGTGGCTCACAAAGAAATGCGAGCAATTCTTAACAAGTTCTGGCCCATTTTATTAATGGATTCAGACCTGTCTAAGGCAATTTCTCCTTACCCCCAGGTTACTTTCCGTAAGGGAAGGAGTCTTAAGGATCGGCTGGTCCACAGTTTCTACACTGCACCTAAAAAGAAGGGAACGTGGCTAGACAGGAAACCATGTGGCATCTTTAAATGTGGCAATTGTAAAGCTTGTACGTTCATTCAACCTATGAAAAACATAACATGTTCGGTTACTCGCACCCGTTATCCTATTAACGATTTTATCAACTGTAGGAGCACTGGTGTGATTTATGTCTGCCAGTGCCCCTGCCCACTTGATTATATAGGAAAAACCAGTCGGGAATTGAGGAAGCGAGTTCTTGAACATGTCAATGACATCAAGAATGAACGCGACACTCCTGTAGCCCATCACTTTAATACCTGTCATGGTGGTGACCTTAGATTAGTGCGGTTCACCGCCATACAACTTGTGCCCCGTTCGGCTAGAAGGGGTGACTGGGACCGGAAGATCCTACAAAAAGAAGCTGAATGGATCTACTATTTCCGGTCCCAGTCCCCCTTGGGCCTCAACGAGAGACTGACTTTCACCTGTTTCATTTAGGCTATCCTCGTCCGGTTCTGTATATATTTATGTTATAGCCTCCCTTTGTAGCCAGGTCTGACTGCTAGCCCGGCGGATAGTTACCGCCTTTATTTTGTTTTTGGTGTTGTGAGGTTATTCTGCACACCGTATCCTTATGTATTAGCTTTATCCTTGTATGTATTTATTTATTAATTGATTTTTGTATTTGTTGTATCTATTTTTGAACTTCTTTTTGTGTCATGTGTATAATCCCCTTTGACCCTGGCACCTTTCGCCCCCCCATAGTCCTTAGTAGATATTGTTCCTTTTGCCCCTTACTTAGATTTTTTCCCTTATTGTAAGTCCCCTGAACCGTCCAGCTGCTCTGCGCATATGCGCTCAGCTTCTATCCTGCGTTTCAGGTGGCCTATATCCATCGGCAGTCGGCGGTTGCTATCGCAACATCGGACGCCCGCCCGGCTGCCCATGGAACGCATCATACTTCCGGTATGCGTTCCACTTACCGGAAGTCACATGGGCCGGATATGCGGGAGCTTGCTCCTTTTTAAACTCAGTGCGGCGGCGGCATTGTCAGCACGCCGCTGCCTGGGACAGGACTGTATCACACTGCCACCAATGTAAGTCTCCATCTATATCTGTTTTTCTTTGATTTGCACGATATGCTTGTTTATTACACTTACAGGTGGTTGTCTGTCTTTCATAGGCTCCATATATGGGTTGCAGCTTTCATCCGTGGTGTCAGGTATCGGTCCCAGTTGGGATTATCACATTTGCGTGCCGTTGGTGTTATTTTGCCTAATACCCCTTGATTACTTCATATTTCCCCCTGAGGAGCCCAGACGTGGGCGAAACGCGTTGGGGTTTACTATATCGGGGTTACCATCATCCTACCTTTGGGTCCTGCAGAACCTTAGGGTTGCATTAGGGTCTGCAGGATAGGTACGCGGACAGGGCACCCCTACCATCTGGGGGTTGCTCTGGGCAAAGGGCCTACCCTAGGGCTGTATAGGGACAGACCAGGGTTTTACAGGCCCATGTTCTTTGTTTTCCCTATTTTTTCTATGTACCCAGTACCGTTTTCGGCGGTTTTTACTGCATATCTATTAAATTTATATTTTAGGAGTCCCATTTAGTTTTTTGTTCATATTTTGAGGTGTCTCCAGCACTACGTATCTTGTTATATCTATTGAGTGTCTTTTGGTCATGTAAGACATCACCCTGCATCCCAGAGGAACGTGTGAAGAACTGCGGCCTCAACTAAGGTCCTGCTTGGTGTAACCTACTGCAACGCAGTTTAGATTATGTTCATATGTGGCATAAATTGCTGTGGATTTGCCACAGATCTGCAGCGTTTTACAGTACAACCTACAGCGTTTTTCAGTGTAAATTGATCTACGGTGCTGATTTTAAATCCAAATCATATCCATTTATTCTGCGTAATGCGTAATGTAATGCATACGGTGAAATCTGCTGCAGATCCACAGTGGCCATAGAAGGGGTATCCCCAGCTCATAAAATGATAGCATATCGCTAAAATATGCTAAAGGCTCATGGGCCCTGGTGCTAGAGTTAAGCTTGCGCCCCCCTTTGCTCAGAGCTTTGTGGTCAGGGGCAGGGAAGTACATAGCCTTCATGCTGCCTGAAGCAAAAATTGAAATATCCCCCCCCCCCTCCCCCCCCCAATGCCTAATTCTTGACCTAACCCCTTCCCTCCAGCCAGAGGTGTAACTTGACCAGCATGCACTTTCTATAATACCGGTGTCTTCTTATGCACCACAAGGGTCTTTGGGCCCCTCAGACTCTAAGGCCTGGTGGCGACTACTACCTCTGCACCCCCTATAGCTACACCCCTGCTTTGTGATCATTGGTGGTCTGTAACCTCCGCCATAACTGAGGATGGATTTCCCTTAAAGAAGAACTCCCGCAAAAATGTTTATTCTCTGACCTGTTAGAAAGGTGCATGATATAATCTGTAGTGATTGTCATTTTCTTATCAGTGACTGTTTCTGTGAGTAAAAACCTCTCTTCTTATTGTAGCTGGGTCATGTGACCAACTCCCTGACCTCCAACTGACCCAGGACAGAAAGCCAGTAACTGCTCTATTCATTCCTATGGGAGCCTCACTTTCAGTCTCATAGGAATACATAGAGAATTAGACTTCCTGTCCACACATAAGTCTCTGTGTGAGTTGGTGGGTCTAATTGCTGGTCACATGACACAGATAAGAAACTTCAGGATGATATAAGTCAAAAATTCAGACACTGGTAAGAAAATGACATTCACTACAGATTATATAATGTACATTTCTAGCAGGACATGGAATAACATTTTTGTCGGGAGTTCTTCTTTAAGCACCGCTGTACAGGGACATATAGTGATAATATAACACAGAGCTACACAGAGCCTGTGGACCTTTTATTCTCAGGGTCATGGAGGTTCCAGCTGTCTGACCTCCAGAAACCATAAAGTGATGACGTATATATAAATACATATCTACAATTTCTTTAGGAGACAATAGAAGAAGAAGAAGTGCATGAGGATGTTGAAGAAGACCTAAGTGAAGAAGATCACCTTGAGCCTGTTAAAGATCTGATGGAGATTACCAAAAAGTACGTGGAAATCATTTTCCCCTTTTTTGCTAAAGCTTATTAAATATTTCAGTCTTGCTTTACATTGCTTTTTCCATTATAGAAATATTCCAGAAACCAAGCCTTCAAGCTCTACCCCCGATCCAGCAATCGCTAAGGATCAGTCCAGATTGTTACCAGAATCACATAGATATGGCAACCAGTCCTTTCAAAGCGCAGCCAAAGAGTCCAGACTGAAAGCAGAACCCTTGAAACCCACTGCAGAACCGGTGAAAGTTGTGGAAGAGACGTCTAAAGATTCCCGTGGTACTTCTGAATTAATGGTGAAGCAGGAGAAAATGGCCATAGAGGAAGAACACAGAAAAAGCTGCAGGAACTGAGAGACAGGCTGAGACAAGAGGAAGAGGAGGAGAGGCGCCGGCTATATCAGCAACAGGAGAGCAACCTCAGGTAATTCAAAGAGGACATTGAAGGGATTTTACCAGTGGGACAAACTTGTCACATATTCCCTAATTAGTGTGGACCCCCTTTAATTTTTTAACTGCTGGACCCACATTGATCTGCTGATTGCCCGCAGGTCTGCATTTAGAACAGGGGTAACCTTTTCCAGGGAGTTTCTCTACCATACTTTCCAAGGGCATTATCTCATCAGTGGTGGTCCAAGTCCAGCTCCTGGGTTACCCATTGATCCCTAGAATGAGGGGCCTCCATTGCTAGGTAAAGCTTTGTGAACCCCTTGGATTGTTCCTAAGCACATAACCACAGGGATGGAAATTCAACCTCACTCTCTGAAACCCAAATCTTTAGCTTCTGGATAACCAGTGCTAAAAATATACATTATGATTGGTACCATGATGTGCAGTGCACCCGCGAGGTCAGTGGCAGGAGCGGAGACATATTGGACAGCCTTGCCCCATTTAAGCTCCTTAGATATCGTGGTCAATAGCTATGAGTGCATCACAGATTTTTGGCAGAGAGTGGGGCTCCCATCAGCCCCATGCATCATTATCACCGGGCACTGATGGTTTGCTCCCCTGAGGCCTGCCATTGGTACCTATGTGTTATGCCTTTCAGTAACACATACAGGCAGTAATACATGAGTACTGACAGATCGTTTTCTGCATTTAGTTGAGGTGTAAGAGAAAGAAAGGTGTCTGGTCATGCTTTCTCCTTGACTTCACAGGGCATTAGAAGACAGGTTAGAAGAAGAGACAAGGAAGGAAGAGGACAAACTGCGGGACATCCAGAAACAGAGATTGTTGAAGCTGGAAAGTGAGCTCAACCTGGAGAGGGAAGAGGAAGAAGAGCACATGAAGTAAGAGGAAAATGTATTTGCCATCTCTCTGTGGCTGGTATAGGAATGTCCACTTTTGGTAAGCAGCATGCTTGCCTTAGGGTCCGACCACACTGTGTGGTCGTGTGGTACTTGTGACTGTGTGCTGGGAGGCTGAAAGAGCCGCAGTGGGCTCTAATTAAACGAATGAGACACCACTGTTTAGTCTGTCTTCATTGTTAATGGCCATACAGCACCTTCATTGTCACATGGACATTAACAATACAGAGCCACTAAACAGTCTTAGTTTAATTAGAGCCAGTTGCGGCCCTTTTTGGCCATGCGATGCTCGAATGCAGCATGGCTGTGTCGCAAGCGTCACACAACCGCGTCATGTGGTTGTACTCTTATAGTCATACGCATGTTTTGCAAGTGTAGTTAAAGGCTATGAATACCTTTGCGATTTCTAACAGTGATATCTCCTGTTTATCTTGGGCTAATGCTGTCATGTTATTGTTTGGTATTGTTTGAAAGCCTGGAACGCCAGCTTTCAAACAAGACCGGTCTCTTGCTGCCACCATTCAGGAGATATGAACAGCTAAAGCAGCCCCCCCTTCCTCTTCTGCCAGAGCTCAGCTGAGCCAGAACAGTTAAGTGCTTTTCCCACAACCCGAGCTGAGCTTTGGCAAAACAGCTAGGTGGTTAAAGGGGTTTTTTCGGCTTATATTTTAAGTAATGCCCCCAGCCTGCCTCCTGAAAAACAAGATTAATACTTAACTGCTCCACGTCCTCCGCGCTCTTCATCTTCCAGTCAGGACACTGTTTCGATTTGGCCATGGTCAATCACATACACTGCTCAGCCAATGGCTGGCTTCAGCACTGATGTGGCCACAAACAGCGCCACAGCTGAAGCCAGTCATTGGCTGGAACGGTGCCTATGACCATGCCCGTAGCCAGCTGGATGTAAACGGTGTCGGGACCGGAAGATGGAGAGAGCGGAGGCGGCACTGAGGACTGAAGCCTTGTGGAGCAGGGTCGTATGAATCTTTTTTTTTTTTTTTCCGGAGGCAGACAGGGGGCATTACTTAAAATTTAATTATAGCTGGAAAACCCCTTTAAATAAAAAAAGAAAATGAAATATAGAAGATTGCCCTGTGTCAAACATGCTGATTTAGCTCTGAATGAGACCGAGCAGCTTGCAAAGGATGAGAACACATGTGGGCTGCAGAAGGCAAAAGGTTGAGAATTTTTAATTAAAACCAATAACATTTTTTTTTAAATTCAAATATTTTTTATTGATATTTTTACATATTACAAAACATAGTAGCAATACATTCCCTTCCTCCCCCTACCCAAAATAACTGGCATATACACAGTCCATTTTTTTTTTATGCACTACAGTCCATGTATAGCTATTCCTTTAACAAAAATTATTTTAATCACACGATAGATGCAATTCAGTAAGAAAAACTGATGCAATTGTGTCCATAGCCTTTATATACAGTAATATTCCTCATATACAGCACGTTATTACTCTAAAATCACACTGATCCCGCAGTCATGAAAACATACCTGCATCAATGGCTCAAAGGATTGCCAATGTGTAAGGTCATCAAGTATGAAGAACATCTTTACAGGGGCTGAGGAGGACTTGGTGAAAGTCCTGATGATGGAGCGGGAGCTTTCCAAATGCCCACCTAGTACTATTACTTGCACTACGTGTTATCCTGTACTGATGTAATGTCTGCACGTTCACATTAGTGCCAGGCCATGAGGATCTTAACAACTTTATTTCCATATTTTAGTCTCAAACATGTAATATTGTATTTCTGTCGTGCTGCTATCAAGCAGGACAAGTTCACTTTTAGTATAGAAAACTGTTCTCACCACACTTGTCTGCTGCGGACTTGTCGATGTTCTGCAGGATCCGGGAAGAGGAGCTCAGAGAAGAGCGTAAGCGGACATTACAGCAAATGGAAGAGTCTCAGGAGGAGAAGCTGCTGCAGGATAAAAATCATCTCCTTGAAAAAATGAAAAAAGAGACCGAAAATTTACTTGAACAAGAAAGGAAGAAGCTGCTGCGTGAGAGAGAAGCTGCCCTGGAAGAGCTGAGGGAGAAGCTTGGAGAAGAGACGAAGCAGGTGAGGGCTTTCCCTCTTCTCTATGAGTTATGCTTTTCATAGCAGAGTATCTTAAAGGCGTTGTCTCACAAGCTACATATATTACCTCTCCACAGGAGGTGATAGGTGTTACTTCTGGGAGAACCCCTTTAAAATTATAATTATAAAATGAATAGCTTCCTTTTTACTAGGAAGATAGTAGATTGAACAGTAAACCAGGAAATTTGCTGTTAACCAAGGCATGATACTGTGTAGGTCTAGACCAGCTAAATGCATTGATACCTTTCGTTCATGCGAATGAGCAGTTAAGTGCATCGGGGTGGGCCCAAGCTTTTCTTTGCCCTTCCTGGTCTCATTCCTAACTGGCAGGATCAGGTTCCTGCTAAGTCATCTAACCTGGTCCTGTCAATCAAGAAGGAGAGGGTGGAGGAGCAGGGGAACACATTGGCTTGGGCCCACCCTCAGTGCACTTAAAGGGGTTGTCCGAGTTATGAAAAAATATATATATAGTACTGTAAATCTGATGGGCAGCAATAAATAACTAAGTTAAGCAAGTTTTAGGCAAAAAATATCTCTATTTCCTCATTTCCCTGGTTCTCTTCTGGCCTTTGTTTACATGCAGTAATAACAATCTCTGCCCCTCCCCCCTGCTCTGCAAAGCGAGTGAATAAGTCTGCCCTGAGTGACATGTCTGCCTGCTAGGATACTCAACAGCATGTTGTTTGTGTAGTGCTACAAGTCCCAGCTGTATAATGACATTACTGATGCACACAAGAACTTCCCCCTACCTTTTTTTTGTGCAATACTCTGCAGATCTCCTCCAGTGTCAGCTCTGTGTCTACAGGATGAGGAGGGCAGATCCTGTGTGTCTTCATTGCCTGTATCTACTGCTGTAAAGCCTTGAGCCCTGTGTGTCTTCTGGCTGAAGAGGTTAATGTTTTTTCTGAAAGAATCCAAGGAGAATGCAGAGAGAAGGCAGAGCAGGGGGCGTGGCCAGCACAGTGACGGCAGAGCAGGGGGCGTGGCCAGCACTGTAACGCCTCGTGTACAGACTTTTATCTGCTTGTGCGGGAACTTTAGCAGAGCAGGCAGAGAATCTGACATCACAGGTCATGTGACCCTGAGTGAAATCTGAGAAACCAGCAGCTTTAGAAGCACAAAGTGCTGGAAAAGCTGTTATATTTGATTAGTTAGAAACAACAAATAACAAAAAAAAAAAAGGGGTTGTCCGAGGTATTTTTTTTTTTTAACTACTCATTTGCATATGGATTAAAAGTACTTTTTCTCCAGAATGAAGCAACATATCACTAAGTGAAAGATCTTACATTCAGCTGAGCTAGCCCTACAAGATATTTCTCCTGGTTTACCAGTGACTTTCCTGGTGACAGACTCCTTTCTTATACCTATATTTTTTATTTTACCACAATATAGAGATCAATATTCTTTAGATCCAGCACTATCTTTGACTGATCCCACAATCTGACAGAAGTCCAGGGCCCAGGGATAGGTAGCAGATGTTCTCTTGTGCCTCCCAGACATTGGTGCCAATCCTGCCATGGTATTCAGTTCAGTGTATATCCACAGAGGATATCCCAGGGATTGAGGTATCAGGTGCATATACTTCGTACTGGATGTGTATTCACCAGCCTAAGAATAAGTCATCTGAAGGTACCGGGAGACTGTCCAACAGGACCAGGGCAATGCATAGTACCAGTGTCACGCAGGCGGACATCATCAAAAAGAGATCCAAGGAAATAGGTCTATAGTAGGTAGGTCTATAAGGGCTTGTTTTTCTTGGATTCAGTTTTATTTTTAATGGCATTATTTTGGGGTACATATAAATTATCAACAGAAGCTCCCCATTAATTTAATTTAATAAACCGTGCTGAAAAATGTACGTTACTTTTATAATATGGGTCTGTGTGATCACAGCAATACCAGATACTGTATGTGTAGTTTTTTATGTTTTGCACAGCAGTAGCACGTAAAATCCGTCCATATAGCCCAGGGGTCGGGAACCTATGGCTCGCGAGCCAGATATGGCTCTTTTGATGGCCGTATCTGGCTCGCAGACAGGGCTCCTACCTGTCAGTGGCGTAGCTATAGGGGTCGCAGCGGTCGCAGTTGCGACCGGGCCCCTAAGCCAGGGGGGCCCCGAGGGCCCCCCTTGCCACTTGCAGGGCCGCACCGCCAATTAGCCAGGTGCGGCGCGGCCCTGCAGAGGGAGATGAGCGCTTCCATTATGGAAGCGCTCATCTCCATAGTCATCTGTATCGCCGTCCTCAGGACGGCGATACAGATGACTGTATTGTACTGGGGCAGGGGAGGGAGAGGTGTCTCCCCTGCCCGTTCCTCTGATAGGCTGCAGGCACTGGGCCTGCAGCCTATCAGAGGCCGGCTCAGGCGGCGCGATGACGTCATCGCGCCGCCTGAGCCGTACAGCGCGGGACACAGGCCAGAAGAGGCCTGCATCGCATCGCTGCTGGAGGTAAGTATAAGTGTTAATTTTTTTTATTATTTTACTGGCACATGGGGGCTTTGGGGGCATTTTACTGGCACATGGGGGCACTGTGGGCATTTTACTGGCACTGGGGGCATTTTTACTGGCACATGGGGGCACTGGGGGCATTTTTACTGGCACTGGGGGCATTTTTACTGGCACATGGGGGCACTGGGGCATTTTTACTGGCACATGGGGGCACTGGGGGCATTTTTACTGGCACATGGGGGCACTGGGGGCATTTTTACTGGCACATGGGGCACTGGGGGCATTTTTACTGGTACTGGGGGCATTTTTACTGGCACATGGGGGCACTGGGGGCATTTTTACTGGCACTGGGGGCATTTTTACTGGCACATGGGGCACTGGGGGCATTTTTACTGGTACTGGTGGCATTTTTACTGACATGGGGCACTGGGGGCATTTTTACTGGCACAAGGGGGCACTGGGGGCATTATTACAGTCACTGGGGCCATTTTTACTGGTATGGGGGGCATTTTTCTGGCACATGGGGGCACTGGGGCATTTCTTACTGGCACATGATTTTGGGGGGGAATCAATGGGGGGAACTTCTGGCGCATTATTGGGGCATTTCTTACTGGCACATAATCTGTGTGGTACTAGTGCACAGTACTGGGGGTGGTAGGATGATTTGTCCAGAAGATGGGAGGATGATGGAAAAGTAGTAAACTAAGATTTTTTTCTGTCAAACTGCAGACATGAGAAATGGCTGAAAAATGGCGTCTGGTCTGAAAGGAGAAGATGAGGAAAGAGAAGATCTACATCCGAGGAGACGTCACTGGATGTACGAGGTATGGGGCGCTGTATTATACTGGATGTAAGAGGTATGGGGCGCTGTGTTATACTGGATGTAAGAGGTATGGGGCGCTGTATTATACTGGATGTAAGAGGTATGGGGCGCTGTATTATACTGGATGTACGAGGTATGGGGCGCTGTATTATACTGGATGTAAGAGGTATGAGGCGCTGTATTAGGCGGGGGGGGGGGGGTGCAGGGGCCCAAGCTGAACTCTTGCACCAGGGCCCATGAGCCTTTAGCTACGCCCCTGCTACCTGTCTATGGGAAGGATGCATGCACCGCGCTCCATCAGGCCGCGGTGCACGCTGATATTGGTAGTTCTTTGATGGCCTGATAAGCATTGGCGGCAGTGGTGAGCGGCAGGGAGCATGGACTACATTTCCCATAACTCCCTGCATAGCCGCGCCGTCTGCAAGCACGCACCTGCGTCCCCTAGTGAAGCGGCATCTGCCTCCTCCCTTGTGTCTCCCTTGGACGTTCCAGAAACCCCTGGCTGTGCTGCTGCTTTGAAGGTGAACATTATAACATGGAAATTGTTACACAGCCTCATGGTCAGCAGCAGTGAGCTGCATCAATAAAGGGGCTGTGTAATACAGTGTGTCCCACCAACCCCCCCTTCCCACTTCACCCCTGAAAATAATCCCACATAATCCATTATATAGCCCCCCCCCCCCAAAAAAAAAAATAAAAATATGGCCTTAAAAAACATCTGCCACCCATATTACACCAATGCCAGCTTCCAGTCATGCGCAGGAAAAAGAAGAAGCCAGACTGCTGGACTGATGTCATGCATCGCAAGCTCACAATGTAAGTTATTTATTTAATTTTTTTACTGCTAATTACCATTGTTTCAGTCCAGTTGTGGCTTTATACAGCAGGGAGGAGCATTCCTTGCTGTACTAAGTGAACATTGGAGCGATTGATCTGTCAATGGCCCTTTAAACATTTTGTACGGCTCTCGCGGAATTATATTTCAAAATATGTGGCGTTTACGGCTCTCTTAGCCAAAAAGGTTCCTGACCCCTGATATAGCCATATGAGGGCTTTTTGAGGGATAAGATGTAGTTTTCATTGGTATCATTTTCGGGTAGATCAGACTTATTGATTTAAAGGGGTTGTCCGAGTTTCACCCAGGCAGCCCCCCTGACAAGAGCATCGGAGCATAAAATGCGCAATTTAGCACAGGGCAAAGGCATTTTGCCCAGTTTCGGTGACAAAATCAGGCTTTGCCGAGCGGAGGCTTCCGCCCAGCAGTGAGTCGGTTGACGTCAGTAAAATGGCTAGGGCAGTGCTAAAGCCAGCCCATCAGAGCCAGTGATGTCACCAAGCACACTGCCGTGGTGAAGCCTCCACCCGGCAGTCTGTTATTGTAAACAAAAGAGCTCTTGCCCTGCGCAATCCAGCACAGGGCAAGGGAGCACATCGGAGCATGAGATGCTCCGATGCTCTTGTCGGGCGGGTGAAATTAAGGGTATGTCCGGGATCAGCTCTGAACCCGGACAACCCCTTTAACATGCGTTATTTGTGTTGGCGGGGGGAGCGTGGGGGAAGAAAAATTGTTTCCTTGCTGTTTCATGTTGGAAGTGGTTGACTATTCTACAATTCTTAGAAGAAAAAAAAGGTAGTAGCTGGTCTCCTATTCCCAGACACCCCCTTTTCATTGGTGGTACTATGTACTGAATCTGACCTGTCTGCTCATTTCCTTTCTTCTGGTCTTCTTCAGGTTCTTAAGTCTTTGGAGAAAAAGCATTTGGAGGATCTGGAGCAGCTAAGAGCAGAAGCTCTGGAGAAACATCACAAGGTCTGGACAGAAGGCACTTTGGGGGTCATTTATTTAGACTGGCGTTTTAGACACTGATTTTAATAAACCTCTATACCTGGCGGTGGATCGCCAGAGTTATGAAGAGACGCCAGCCTCTTCATAACTTTGGCGGATCCACCGCCACTTCTACATGTAAGATAGCTTCCGATTTGTCTTACATTTAGACCTTTTTATACGCCTGAAACAGGCGTAGAAAATGGTAACTGAGACAGGCCTCCAGGCCCATACCCTTCCGACCCCATGCCACGCTTACTTCTTTAGACCTGGCGTGAGCAAGTAAAAGTCGCAAATTGCGGTGCAGCTAACCGTTCCGCGTCAATCTGCATCTAAATATGCCTAATATAAGGTGTATTTAAAGAACTCCCGCAAAAATTTTTATTCCATGTCCTGCTAGAAACGTACATGATGTAATCTGTAGTGAATGTCATTTTCTTACCAGTGGCTGTATTTGTGAGTTATATTTCCCTGATGTTTCCCATCTGTGTCATGTGACTAGGAATCAGACCCACCAGATAACACAGCATCTTATGTGTGGACAGGAAGTCTATTTCTCTATGCATTCCTATGGGAGCCTCACTCTGAGTCTCATAGGAATGAATAGAGCAGTAACTGGCTTCCTGTCCTGGGTCAGTTGGAGGTCAGGGAGTTGGTCACATGACACAACTACAATTAGAAGAGAGGGGATAACTCACAAATACAGTCACTGATAAGAAGATTGCATTCACTATAGATTACATCATGCACCTTTCTAACAGGTCAGAGAATAAAAATTTTTGCAGGAGTTCTTTAAGCTTCATAAATGACCCCCTTTGCGCTTTGGGTCTCATATTTTGTCAATTTTTCTGCCACTGTCCATTTAACATGAATACATTTGTTTCTGTGCTGTACTTGCCCATTATCTCTGTCATGCCATGAGTACCTTCCAAGGATGGATTTATCACTTACTTCATATTGTATTGTAAATATAGTGCCTTAGTCACGATATATGGTACTGCTGCTATATGGGAAGTGTGTGTTGTTTTATACCAACTAATCTGTACACCTATGGACAGACCTTGCATATGGGGGATTGGCAGTCCAGACAAATGCATCACAAGCTTCCCGGGTCTATATGTCCAAGGTGTCCAAATGTTCATATGTTATTAGAGCATGTTCACATGTAGTCAGTGGGGTCATGTTCGGCTACTATGGTTTCAGTTTTGTGCTGGATCCGGCACATCTGCTTCTGTAATAGAGCAGAACAACAGAAATTAATAGCAGTGATGTGAACGTGGCCTAATAAAAATCTTTTATTTCTCTCAGGAAGTATCTGACCTGCAGAAAATCAAGCAGAAGGAGGATTCTGCATCACCGGGGGAATTGCACCTTGCTAACAAGAAAATGACCCAAGTGTTGGATTTCGAAACACAGGTAATATCTATCTATCTATCTATCTATCTATCTATCTATCTATCTATCTATCTATCTATCTATCATTATTATCTATCTATCTATCTATCTATCTATCTATCTATCTATCTATTATCTATCTATCTATCTATCTATCTATTATCTATCTATCTATCTATCATCTATCTATCTATCTATCTATCTATCTATCTATCTATCTATCTATCTATCTATCTATCTATCTCATATCTATCTATCTATCTATCTATTCTATCATTATCTATCTATCTATCTATCTATCTATTATCTATCTATTCTATCTATCTATCTATCTATCTATCTATTATCTATCTATCTATCTATCTATCATCTATTATCTATCTATCTGTCATCTATTATCTATCTATCTATCTATCTATCTATCTATCTATCTATCTATCTATCTACGTATCTATCTATCTACGTATCTAATCTTATCTATCTATGTTCAGTTTCTTATGGTCCCTTTACACGGGATGATGATCTATGAGATTGAACGCTTCCTTCCTGACAATCTGCTGATCGATAGTGGAGGAGACCTCAGCATTTACATGCAGCGATCTCCTCCAGAGTATGGGGAGGAGCGGTTGCTGATACCATTGTTCTGCTCCATACTGTCTCGTTGTTTCCCAGCAGAAGATCATGATTACACAGCACAATCTGCCACTGAGAAACGAAGCACAAAAGATCCAATTATGCGATGAACGAGCATTTTATTCTCTCTGCATTTACACTGCCAGATCCTCGCTAACGACCATTATTATGAATGCTCATTAGCAATGTTCGGTTCAATTGTCGGCCCGTGTAAAGGGCCCTTTACCGTATCACCTTGTCTCAAAATCATCCTTCCCAATTTCTAGATGATGGACCTCTTACAAGAAAAACGTGATGCTCTGCAGAGAGACCATGAAAGAAAGTTGGAGCGTATGAAGGAGGAACATGAACAGGCCCTGGAGAAGATGCAGAGTCAGCTGGAGGAGGAGGTTGGCCATGTGCACAGTTTTTAGGCTAAGGCTACATGTCGTACTGCTAAGTTACTAATGATAGTGAATGTGGTTGCAGGTTTGGATTTCTAATGACTCTCATGTCATAGTAACTTGCAGGTCACAAGTCAACCATATTCAGTCATAAGCTGCAATGTAGCAGCGTGAAATTCCAGTCTTAAGTCATGCGGCCAAGCTCCCATGTAGCCCTAGACTCATTCACATGCATATTCACGTATTGTGTAACCACAGCCGGCAAGTTATTGATTAACTAGAGTGTTGCTAAAATATCGTAAAACAAGACCCACAGAATAGCAGTTTTTCGGGATTTCTGGGCAGTTTCCACATGGATCTAGTTATTTGTTACCCTTTAACCTCTCACAGTACATTAGTCCTGAACCCTCCCCATGAGACCTGCAGTTTTAAAGGGGTTTCCCGGTTGATATTAATGACCTGTCCTCGGGATAGGTCATCAATGTCAGATCAGTGGGGGTCTGACTGCCGGCACCCCTACCGATCAGCTTTTTGAAGAGAACAATGTGTTCCAATGACAGCCACGATCTCTTCCTAGGCCACTGACCTCATGTTCATTGGTCACATGACCTAAGCACAACTCGGTCCTATTCCAGTAAATGGGTATGGGCGTCAATACCAAGAACAGCCACTATACAATGTACGGCGTTGTATTTGGCAAACTGTGAGGATGCCACCGTGATCTGGACTCTTATCCGCTGTATTACTTGTGTATTACTGAAGATAATGGTCCACGATTGTGGTGACAGATTCCCTTTTACAACCAGTCCTGTTTATCACCTAATATTTTTCATTTTATTATTCCAACACCAAGTTGTGAGTTGTAGTTCTTAATGGCACTATTTCAGATTACCTATAAATTTCTAACTAAGCAAATCCACCATTTATTGGACATAATTTTCCATTTTTTGTTCCCCAAGTGGACTTGCACTTGTGATCCTTTCATTGCTTGTATAGTAGATATCAGATATAAGGCATTGGTTATATTAGAACCCATAGAGCCAATGCTAGTCAAACATAAGAGAATGCAAACCAGCCTGATGTGCATTTCCCCTACCTGAGGCCTTAACCACCTAATGGTTTTTCCCGAGTCCAGCTCAGGCAGTGTGAAAAGTAGCTAACTGGAGGGGGGAGGGCTGCTTTACATGCTGATATCTCCTGAATGGTAGCAGCTAGAAACATGCAGTTGGTTGAGCAGCTGACAATCCAGGCTTTCATACAAGACCAAAATGACAGCTAAAGTCCAGGCAACAGAGGAGAAGTCACTGTTAGAAGTCAAGTTGAGAAGAATCGTGAGTTTTTACGTTCACTTTCACCTGCATTCACAGCATCCCGATTTCTATCAGTAATATCTTCCTCGGTCCTGAACTTATTGCTGTCATTCTGGTATTGTCTGAAAGCTTGGAATGTCTGCTTTCACACAAGACCAGTTGCATCTTTCTAGCTGCTAGCATTCAGGTAGCTGCATCTAAAGTAGCCCTCCCCCCTCCAGTTAGCTACTTTTCCCACTGCTGGAGCTTGACTATGGCAAAACAGTTAGGTGGTTAAAGGAGTTGTCTCACTTCAGCAAATGGCATTTATGTAGAGAAAGTCAACACAAGGCACTTACTAATGTATTGTGATTGTCCATATTGCCTCCTTTGCTGGCTAGATTCATTTTTCCATCACATTATGCCCTACTTGTATCCACAGGCTACGACCACCCTGCAATCAGATACTTTGAATGCAATTCTTATAGTTACATTAGTGTTGGGCAATGAATCAAATTTATCCCATTATTCACCATTTCAATAAGTGTTTAGGACCTCTCAGTAGTTTTAGGAATAAGCTACTGAGATAAGATTATGGATTCTTCATGAATCAGAATTGTGAAATCAATAATAACTTGTCACTAAAATGGCACAGGAGTTTACTGCTGACTGATGCAGAGCTCCTGCTGGATGGCAGGGTCAATGGCGAATGTGGCATCTAGGCAGTTAAATAGAGTGGGCTCCCACAGTCCCCATTAGCCCCCTTCAAGCATAATTGTCTTGGCAGCTTGGCCTGATATGCCATAGGTTCAGCCTAACAGACGTACTTGTCAGTCTTAAAGTAATAGGCTATAATGCACAAGTTAAAGGCTATGTACACCTTTGGAGTCAATTTTTTATGATTGCATTTAACTTATTTTTGGCTAAAAATCATATTTTCAATTAGTCTTTATTAAAAATATTGAGCTGTTCAGTCACAAAAGGTTAACTGTTTGTCTAGTTGTGTGACTGGTACTTTCACTTTGTGCCAGTCATTTAATAAAGCTTATTCCTAAACTACTGAGAGGTCCTAAACACTTATTTAAGCCACATTCTTATCAGTAAGGTAAGGATTGAGCTTTATTGAGTGTTTATAGTGTCAGAGAGCAGAGATAAGCTGTCGGTCTACTCCCCAGATGATGGAATTGACAAAAAACCACAGGCAGCTAGTAGAGCATCTCAGCTCTGTACAGAAAAAAGGACTCCATATTATTAATAAAGACCAATTGAAAAAGTGATTTTTAGGTCAAAATAAGTATAATGCAATAATAAAAGAATTGCCCCCAAAGGTGTACATAGCCTTTAATTAATATATAAAAATAAGTTATCAAATAATCGCTTTGTGATGTCCCCTGATGGGACTAAAAAATGAATGATTAAAAGCTGATCAAGTTTATTTGAAAAAATAATTAAATAAAACTTTTAATACACACATCACACATATATGGCATCACCACTTCACTCAACCCGTATAAAAAAAATAACAATGTAAAAAATGCAGAAAATAATATCTGAATTGCTTTCTTACCCATTCAAAACGTGGATGGAGCATAAATGCGTGTAAAGGTGGCTGGATTCTCTTTTATATCTACTTTTAGGGGCAAACCCAGAGGTCACAAATGCTGGAAAAATTTAAAAACGAGCTGGGGAGGATAACACGGCTGCACGAAGAGGAGCTGGAAATCCAACGGCAGGAACAGGAGCGGCGCCTAGAAGAACGGCAGCGCAGTTACCTGGAGCAGGTCATACCAGTCCACAGGCCGCTTTGTTGTTTTGGGCATTTGATTTACAGCTCGTGTTCATACAGGTTATAACACGTTAACCCTTTATTATAGGAGAACAAGTTACAGGATTTAGAACAAAACCTGGAAATCAGAAGAAAACAGCTAATAATGAAGACGGGTCAGCTGGACAGCCAGGTAACCGGAGACCACAGCCCAGATTGGAGTACTGTTAGGCCTCTTTCACACTAGCGTTAGCACGGATCCGGCACCTAAAGGGTGCCAACGGATCCGTGCTAACGCTGATACATGTGTGGAGCTGGAGCAGCGCTCCGGCCCCACACATGACACACATTGGAACAAGACACAGACACACAGACATACACACATACACACTCACATACTCCAGGGACGCCGGCAGAACGTCTTCACGCGCCTCCTGCGCGCAGTGATGACGATTCCCCACAGCGCCCTCTGCTGGGCGCAGTGGGGAAACGTCATAGCTGCGCGCAGGAGGCGCGTGAAGACATGCTGCCGGCGTCCCTGGAGTATGTGAGTATGTATGTCTGTCTGTCTGTCTGTATGTATGTAGCCGGATCCGGAATGACCCCCCATTGCAAATCAATGGAGGACAGATCCGGATTACTGGTGTGTCCACACCAAACGGATCCGTCCCCATTGACTTGCATTGGGGGTCATTCCGGATCCGTCTTGGTGCGGATGCCTGGACCGGAGAGCAAACCGCAGCATGCTTGTTCTCCAGTCTGAAGACGGAACGAAATGCTTTCAGGAGCATTCCGTTGTATTCAGTTCAGTTTTGTCCCATTGACAATGAATGGGGACAAAACTGAAGCGTTTTTTTCCGGTATTGAGCCCCTATAACGGAACTCAATACCGGAATTTAAAAACGCTAGTGTGAAAGTAGCCTAAATTGGGCTCTTAGTTTAATGACCAGTTGACCAGTTTTTAGCCCCCTTTGCACGTCATTTGCTAGTTTTTAAGGTCATTACTTGCTGCGTTTTAATAGAGACAGTCCTATTTACATTCCTGATGTGCGCTCTCTTTTTTAAGCCCTTTACAACCAGGCAATTTTTCCATTTTTGCGTTTTCATTTTTTTACTCCCTTTCTTTCCGGAACCATAACTTTTTTTATTTTTCCTTTCACATAGCTTGTTTTTTTGCGGGACAGGTTATACTTTCTAATGGCACCCTTTAATATTGCATATGATGTAGTGGGAATTTAAAATGTAAATTTATAATATTTTTAAAAATCAATAAAAATTTATTGAAAAAAAAATGATGTAGTGGGAAGCTGGGAAAAAAAAATCCAAATGGGATGGAATTGGAAAAAAAAACACTATTCCGCCACCGTCTTACAGGTTTCGTTTTTACGGTGTTTGAAGGGAAAGAGAAGGTGAACTGTCTCGCTAGCGCCACCCTCTGGATGTGGCTCCCTGTGAGACAAAGTCTGACTTTTTAACAAGCCTTGGACTATGACAAAGAAAAATAGCCATCAAATATCCATCCACAGACAGCTGTTTCGGGCCACCAGCCTGTCGAAGCTGAGTGCAAGGCATTGCGCCCAGCCAACCAGAATCCTACTCCGTACGGAAGAGGGGCGAGCACCCCGAAATGGATGAATATTTGACTTGGCCATTTTCACTTGTCATCTTCCGAGGCTTGTTAAAAAGTCAGACTTTGACTCATGGGGAGCCACTTCCAGAAGGTGGCGCTAGTGAGACAGTTCTCCTTCCCTGTGAGATGTCCCTCTGCATATTTTTATCCCCTGGAGCATTACCAATAAGTCTCCATACAAAGCTACTCTCTTTAAGAAGAGCCAACACCCTGCCCTGACTGTAAGCAAGGACATTTGTGTTCACTGAATGCAAGCAGAGATCTTGAAAATAATGAGTTGATCTGTAAGGTGTATTATAACCTTAGGTCATTCTGGACATACAGCCTCCTACTTCTGGACATGGACAGGACATTTGGCAGCAGCAGTAGCTGGGTTTTAGAGAGCTCTTCCAGTAAGAATGTCAGTGTATACTGACGGATGTTTCATTGCTTGGTGATACATTGGATTTATTTTATTTTAGGAAGAAGCTTTGGCACAGAAGAGAGAGCAACTGGAAATTCGAGAAAAGGAGCTGGAGAGGAAAGCGGAGGTGAATGTACATACAGAATATGATATGCGGGCTTATGTATGTAGGAAATACTGTATGTGCAAAGCATTTTCCTGGTGCTGAGGCCCAGTCTGCACAGGGTTTTATAAGTATATGATGTCTTAAAGCATTCAGAACTGTGAAACCGTCCTTCCTGTATGTGCCACACCATGTGAGCGTGACACTTAGGTTACTCGACATGCTTGTACTGTGTACTTACATTGCCTCAGTACATATGGGGTCCCAGCAGTCATCTCCCTTCTGATCAGACTATAAACACCTTTGGGGGCATTCATTTTACTATTTTTAGGACAAAAAGTTTTTTTTAATTGGTCTTTATTAAAAAAGTTTAGGCATTTCTGACATACTAGGGTTGAAAATCAGTCTGTTTGCAAGCTGTCCAGTCTGTTTTCTTTGAATCCCACCCGCTGACTTCTCATGTAGAGCTCTTATCTCTTACCTCTTGGGGGATCTTTTATACTCTTGCATAACCCCTTTAAAGGGATTGTCTTTTCAATAAACATCATGGGGCACATTTCTTAAGACCAGCGTTTTAGACACCGGTCTTAATAAACCCTTAAAGATGTTTTTTATTCTCTGACCTGTTAGAAAGGTGCATGATATAATCTATAGTGATTGTCATTTTCGTATCAGAGGCTGTGATTGAGAGTTTCCACTCTCTTCTTATTGTAGCTGTGTCATGTGACCAACTCCCTGACCTCCAACTGACCCAGGACAGGAAGCCAGTCACTTCTCTATTCATTCCTATTAGACTGAAAGTGAGGCTCCCATAGGAATGCATAGAGAATTAGACTTCCTGTCCACACATACAGTCTCTGTGTGAGTTGGTGGGTCTAATTCCTAGTCAAATGACACAGATGAGAAGCATCAGGGAGATATAACTCAAAAATTCAGCTACTGGTAAGAAAATGACATTCACTACAGATTACATCATGTACATTTCTAGCAGGACATGGAATAAATTTTTTTGCGGGAGTTCTTCTTTAAGCTGGCCGTGGATCCACTGAAGTTATGAAGAGGCACCGGCATGTACCTAACTTTGTCGTATGCAGCACCAGTTCTAAATGTAAAACAGCTTCCGAGCTGTCTTACATTTAGATCTTTTTCTACGCCACGCCAACAATTTTAGACCTGGCGTGAGCAAAGTCACAGATAGCGGTGCAACTAACCGTTGCACCACTATCTGAGCCTGAAATATGCCTAATATAGGTGTATTTCAGCATGATAAATGACCCCTCCCATGTTCATTGTATAGATCATAAAACATGGAGCATATTTCCCATTAAAATGATGTTTAAAAATTATCCAGTGAAGAGATAGAGTCATCTGGTCTTCAAAGTGTTTAGCAATGTGCATGTCCATCTACTAAGCTGAGTCTTGGTTGACACAAATGCTAATTCATCCTCCCTATAGCCAAATCTCTGCATAGAATAGACCAAGGTTTTTTGTCAGGAAGAGAACTGAGCCTCTGCAGTAACATAGTAACATAGTTTTTAAGGCCAAAAAAAGACATCTGTCCATCCAGTTCAGCCTGTTATCCTGCAAGTTATAGTAACGCAGTATGGCTGAAAGGGCGCTTTCTGAAGGGCAGCTAAAAAGGGACTATATTGTTAACTGCCAGAGGGGGAAGGAGACTGATTCTGTCCCGAGCCCCAAAGCAGGACAGATTAGAAGCAGCACCAAGTGGGGACACATGGAAGCAATAAATGATGAATAAAGTATTTTGTGTAATAAATAATGCAAATTACTTTAATACATTTATTACTATAATATGTTTCATGGGATAACGCTAATAAATATTGTTCTTCACGCCCCATAGAGCGTCAAGGCTCAAGAAACTGCAGTGAAGGAGCAAAGACAACTTAGTGAATTATTACAACTAAAACACAGGGAACTCGAGGAGGCACAAGACCGGAAGTCCGAGTTGGAGGCCCAAATCGAACTTCTCAAGAGCCGTCATAGCCGTCTTCAGAAAATGGCGAAGTAAAACCTGTTTAGTCTGTTACTAATTAAGTATCATGAAGTGTTTCTCTTGTGGTGCCGCAGCTAACAAATGTTATCTCTGCAGAGACTTGGAGGAAGAAGTGAATAAGAAACAAGAGGACCTAAAAGGGTTAAAAAAAGAGGGAACGGTATATCCAGCGGAGACAGAACTTCGCCTAGAAGATCTGACAAAGTCAAGCAACCTCGTCCATAGCATCTCCTCTCCTGTGAGTGTATTTTCAGTCATAGTTAAAGGGCTTGTCCAGCCAAGAAGCAGGCAACACTAATGTTCCTAACCTAAAAAAAAAACACAGTCCCATTGTTCCTGCACCGCTGCCCCATTAACTGCCTCCTCCAGTCAGTTACCTCAGCAGTCACATCTGCTAGAACAGCCTGTCACTTCTAGTGCTGTGCTGTTCTAGCACACACAACCTGTGAGGCTAGTGATTGGCCATGGTGGTCACTAGGCAAAGCCACTTCTGGTCCGGCAGGGATTGGAAGCAGCAGGGAATGTGGCATTGCCTTGGGACTGGGTACAAATTGATTGGGCACAGGTTAGGACCATTGAGTTTGTTGTCTCCTAGGACAGACAACCCTTTTATTTACTGCATACTTCAGAATTTTTTCTCAGATCATTCATTATAAGGACATTTTTTTTTCGAGTAGAGTAGTGAAAAAGACTACTTTATTCTGTCTTTCATGTAACTAACAGCAGTGCCCCACAGAAGATTGTATACACATCCCAGACATACCTGTGTGCACTGTGTGGTGTGTGTATTACATGTCACATCCCAGACATACCTGTGTGCACTGTGTCTGCACATGTCACATCCCAGACATACCTGTGTGCACTGTGTCTGTATTACATGTCACATCCAGACATACCTGGTGTGTGTTCTGTATTACATGTCACATCCCAGACATACCTGTGTGCACTGTGTGTGTGTATTACATGTCACATCCCAGACATACCTGTGTGCACTGTGTGTCTGTATTACATGTCACATCCCAGACATACCTGTGTGCACTGTGTGTCTGTATTACATGTCACATCCCAGACATACCTGTGTGCACTGTGTGTGTATTACATGTCACATCCCAGACATACCTGTGTGCACTGTGTGTTGTATTACATGTCACATCCCAGACATACTGTGTGCACTGTGTGTGTATTTACATGTCACATCCCAGACATACCTGTGTGCACTGTGTGTATTACATGTCACATCCCAGACATACCTGTGTGCACTGTTCTGTATTACATGTCACATCCAGACATACCTGTGTGCACTGTGTGTCTGTATTACATGTCACATCCCAGACATACCTGTGTGCACTGTGTGTGTGTATTACATGTCACATCCCAGATATACCTGTGTGCACTGTGTGTTATTACATGTCACATCCAGACATACCTGTGTGCACTGTGTGTCTGTATTACATGTCACATCCCAGACATACCTGTGTGCACTGTGTCTGTATTACATGTCACATCCCAGACATACTGTGTGCACTGTGTGTCATGTATTACATGTCACATCCCAGACATACCTGTGTGCACTGTGTGTGTATTACATGTCACATCCCAGATATACCTGTGTGCACTGTGTGTATTACATGTCACATCCCAGACATACCTGTGTGCACTGTGTCTGTATTACATGTCACATCCCAGACATACCTGTGTGTGCACTGTGTGTGTATTACATGTCACATCCCAGACATACCTGTGTGCACTGTGTTGTATTACATGTCACATCCCAGACTACCTGTTGTGCACTGTGTGTGTATTACATGTCACATCCCAGACATACCTGTGTGCACTGTGTGTCTGTATTACATGTCATCCCAGACATACCTGTGTGCACATGTGTACCTGTGTGTATGTAATGACATATGTGTGCATCCCAGTGCTGTATACATCACATCCCAGACATACCTGTGTGCACTGTGTGTCTGTATTACATGTCACATCCCAGACATACCTGTGTGCACTTTGTGCCTTTATTCTGCTGGAAAACAGCTCCCAAGTGCCCAGCTGAAAGTGAAAACAGCTTTCTCTCCCGACTCGATTTCTAACAGCTATATCTTCTGATATACTGGATATAATGCTGTGGTATCATTTGAAAGCTTGGAATGACAGCTTTCAAAGAAGATCATAACCATTTTTCTATCTGCTACCAATCCCAAGATATGAGCAGCTAAAGCAGCCCTCCTCTCTTCAGTCTGGTTTGCTTTGGGCACTTGCAGCAGTGGAGCTGGGCACTTGGGAGCTGTTTTCCTGCAGAATAAAAGTGCTTTTCCTGGACA
Source organism: Rhinella marina (assembly GCA_900303285.1). Taxonomy (NCBI): domain Eukaryota; kingdom Metazoa; phylum Chordata; class Amphibia; order Anura; family Bufonidae; genus Rhinella; species Rhinella marina. Next base: position 58,298 of record ONZH01011510.1, read on the forward strand.
TGTAATACAGACACACAGTGCACACAGGTATGTCTGGGATGTGACATGTAATACAGACACACAGTGCACACAGGTATGTCTGGGATGTGACATGTAATACAGACACACAGTGCACACAGGTATGTCTGGGATGGGACATGTAATACAGACACACAGTGCACACAGGTATGTTGGGATGTGACATGTAATACACAGACACACAGTACAGGTGCACACAGGTATGTCTGGGATGTGACATGTAATACAGACACACAGTGCACACAGGTATGTCTGGATGTGACAGTGTAATACAGACACACAGTGCACACAGGTATGTCTGGGATGTGACATGTAATTACAGACACACAGTGCACACAGGTATGTCTGGGATGTGACATGTAATACAGACACACAGTGCACACAGGTATGTCTGGGATGTGACATGTAATACAGACACACAGTGCACACAGGTATGTCTGGGATGTGACATGTAATACACACACACAGTGCACACAGGTATGTCTGGGATGTGACATGTAATACAGACACAGTGCACACAGGTATGTCTGGGATGTGACATGTAATACAGACACACAGTGCACACAGGTATGTCTGGGATGTGACATGTAATACAGACACACAGTGCACACAGGTATGTCTGGGATGTGACATGTAATACACACAGTGCACACAGGTATGTCTGGGATGTGACATGTAATACAGACACACAGTGCACACAGGTACAGTACAGACCAAAAGTTTGGACACACCTTCTCATTCAAAGAGTTTTCTGTATTTTCATGACTATGAAAATTGTAGATTCACACTGAAGGCATCAAAACTATGAATTAACACATGTGGAATTACATACTTAACAAAAAAGTGTGAAACAACTGTAAATATGTCTTATATTATAGGTTCTTCAAAGTAGAAACCTTTTGCTTTGATTACTGCTTTGCACACTCTTGGCATTCTCTTGATGAGCTTTAAGAGGTAGTCACCTGAAATGGTATTCCAACAGTCTTGAAGGAGTTCCCAGAGATGCTTAGCACTTGTTGGCCCTTTTGCCTTCACTCTGCGGTCCAGCTCACCCCAAACCATCTCGATTGGGTTCAGGTCTGGTGACTGTGGAGGCCAGGTCATCTGGCGTAGCACCCCATCACTCTCCTTCTTGGTCAAAATGCCCTTACATAGCCTGGAGGTGTGTTTGGGGTCATTGTCCTGTTGATAAATAAATGATGGTCCAACTAAACGCAAACCGGATGGAATAGCATGCCGCTGCAAGATGCTGTGGTAGCCATGCTGGTTCAATATGCCTTCAATTTTGCCGTGCGTCGCACAAAGACACGGTGGTTGGAACCAAAGATCTCAAATTTGGACTCATCAGACCAAAGCACAGATTTCCACTGGTCTGATGTCCATTCCTTGTGTTCTTTAGCCCAAACAAGTCTCTTCTGCTTGTTGCCTGTCCTTAGCAGTGGTTTCCTAGAAGCTATTTTACCATGAAAGCCTGCTGCACACAGTCTCCTCTTAACAGTTGTTGTAGAGATGTGTCTGCTGTTAGAACTCTGTGTGGCATTGACCTGGTCTCTAATCTGAGCTGCTGTTAACCTGCGATTTCTGAGGCTGGTGACTCGGATGAACTTATCCTCTGCAGCAGAGGTGACTCTTGGTCTTCCTTTCCTGGGGCGGTCCTCATGTGAGCCAGTTTCTTTGTAGCACTTGATGGTTTTTGTGACTGCACTTGGGGACACTTTCAAAGTTTTCCCAATTTTTCGGACTGACTGACCTTCATTTCTTAAAGTAATGATGGCCACTCGTTTTTCTTTACTTAGCTGCTTTTTTATTGCCATAATACAAATTCTAACAGTCTATTCAGTAGGACTATCAGCTGTGTATCCACCTGACTTCGGCCCAACACAACTCATGGTCCCAACCCCAAGAAATCCCACTTATTAAACCTGACAGGGCACACCTGTGAAGTGAAAACCATTTCAGGTGACTACCTCTTGAAGCTCATCAAGAGAATGCCAAGAGTGTGCAAAGCAGTAATCAAAGCAAAAGGTGGCTACATTGAAGAACCTAGAATATGAGACATATTTTCAGTTGTTTCACACTTTTTTGTTAAGTCTATAATTCCACATGTGTTAATTCATAGTTTTGATGCCTTCAGTGTGAATCTACAATTTTCATAGTCATGAAAATACAGAAAACTCTTTGAATGAGAAGGTGTGTCCAAACTTTTGGTCTGTACTGTATGTCTGGAATGTGTATACAATCTTCTGTGGGGAAGTGCTCTTAGTTATATTGGTGAAAAACAGGTGTAAGACTGCCATTAATGTGACTGTTTAGATCTTTACATACTGTACGGTGTATCAGTTTTACTTCCTAGCGTAGGACTGTAATAGTGTTATGCACCACTAATAGCAATGACTGACACTTTCTCCCCTCTTCAGCAGTACCGTACAGAACTTCCTAAAGCATCGTCAACCCCTGTACATATCCCTGGACTGGACTCCAGCGTTGATGAGTAAGTTATGCTGGCCATATACTGGCAGCCTTTCTTCTGACCCCCTCAAACACATGCACTACTGACTAAGCCGAGCATTCATGTGTTTTCCATGGGGAGAGTGGAGTAAGCATGACCAGCACCTCTGGAGGTGGCTTATCTCCCCTGATAACAAATGACAGCAATGGTGAAATCCAGCTGCCCAATCCTGTTCTCCCCCAACATCTTCTTTGGGAGAGTTGGAACCCCCCCCCGCCATTCATATGATATGCTTGGATAGTTTGCCAAAACCTGCAGATTTGAACAACATTGATATAATATGTGTGGCCAGCCTTAAAGGGGTCGTCTCACCTCCCTCTATGTTCGATTCTCTGCTGGTCCCTGGGCACTGTTTCAGAGCTGGAGGGGGCGGTGCCTTTTCTCTTGACTGATTGCACTGGTGTGCACGCTCCCGTGATCCCAATGCTGCAAGTATAAGTTCACCAGCCTTGCCACAGCAGACCTGGAGCTTTCACAAGATGAAAGCAGTCATCTGTATTACAGGTCCGGGGCAATTTTTTGCAAGCCCCGGACCTGTAATACTTTATTCTCCAGCGGCATAGCTGTATACAACAGTTCCAAGGCTGTTCTGTAGGAGAACGAGGTTGAGTGCAGGAGCTAAGAAAGGAAGAAATACAAGGTGGTCGGGGACAGGAGAAAATGCGAATGTGCCATCCCATATGTGTACCTGCCCCTTGATTCCCAGCCACCAGAAAGGCTTGCCCTAGTACACTAGCGCGGCCACTGCTGTAGGAATGGGGTTCATGAGGAAACATGAAGTACAGAGAAGATGGACAGGACAGACTGTGCTAATGTGGGGCTGTGGTAATGGAGACTGCATACAAGTGCTGCTGCTTATTATTCACATCCCACTTACTCTCTGTACTTCATGTCTCCTCATGAACTCCATTACTACAGAGATTCAGCTGAAGATCTTATCATCTGTATTCAGGATCATAATCCCTGACAAGCAGAGCAGAGAGGAGGATGAGGCAGCTCTTTACCTCAGTGATGTGAAGTAACTTGTCCTGCTGTGTGATTAGGACAGGTTTTATTTGTACTAATAGGACGGCGGCCATTTTATTTCTCCTAATGATTGCTCCCTAGACAAAATGAGCCATTATAACTAATGAAAGGGAATATATTTATAATAAAGTAATATTTAAGTATTTTCATTTTCTTAATTCCCAGAGAACCCCTTTAAGGTGTTCTGTGAATGGTTTGTAAGATGAACAGATCAAATACACATATAAAATCACCAGAGCCTTCCATGTGAATGCATTTATTAAAGTGAATCTGTCCTCCTAATATGCTCTCCTTTGTAACCCCACCGACACCGTCTGCTCAGGACCTTTCTGTCCGTTATTTTTTGCGGATTCTACAACAGAGGCCCCGAATGGAGCCTCCAACACAGACGCAAATATGCCTGTAGAAGACTAGAATTTTATTATATCTGATGGAGAAAGTTTCATCCTCAACCATTCATTGGTTGTGGTAGGTTTTTCCAAAGTGTTTTCTATGATTTTTGTGCCGCTTACTTCATGTATGTAAGAGCATTGATCCTGTTATTTGACTCCTCTCTCTATAGAAGAATCGTCTCTCATCGTTCTCTCTCTTGATTGTCTGTTGCTTTTCAGCATGCGTTCTTACATATCATCACAAGGAGCTTCCATTCAAAGGGCCAAAGATTTCTTACGCCTTCAGACCCGTTCTATGTGCCGACGGCAGACTTTGCTGAAAGCAGCCAAACAAGAGTGGCGTCACAACATGCAGGAGTCTCAGGACACACAGGAGTCCCAAAAACTAGAAGGCATAAGGAAGAACCTAGAGGAGGTAATGTGTACCTAGCAATGGTTTTATATATATATATATATATATATATATATATATATATATATATATATATATGTACACATATATATATGTGTCCTGCAGTATGGAGGGACTCTAAAGCTGGCCACATACACAATAGTCGTTTGTCGGCCAAACCCGCCGAGAATGGATTCCTAGGGTCAATGGTTGCAAACCTAATTTTAACGGTCTACATTAAGAAAAATAGAGGGCACATATAGTGCTCAAAGCTTTCCATATATCCCACTTTCATAATATGTATTCACCCCACTGCATCAGGCATATCAGGAAGAAAACGTTCTTCCATCTATCTTAGCAGACTGACTGCTACATTAGACTTTTTTCCTCCATTGTTAAAGGGGTATTCCAGCAATTTGAAGTTATCCCCTATCAACAGGGTAGGGGATATCTATTGTATTGGTGGGGGTCCTACCACTGGGAACCCACTGAGGGGCCCTGTAGCCCGCAGCACCCTCCAAAATGAATGGCTTGGCAGGTCCAGCATGCGCACTGCTGCTCCATTCATCTCTCTGGGATCTGCCAGATTTAGACAAGCGCTGTATTCTGCCGTGTCCAGCAGTCTCATACAGATGAATGGAGTGGCAATGTGCATGCTCGACCTGCTGCTCTGAAGGGTGCTGCAGAGTACATATGGGGTCCCCATCCTCATGATTAGTGGTGGTCCCAGGAGTAGGACCCCTCCACTAATCTTATATTTATCCTCTATCCCAGGGTTCGGCACTCCAGCTGTTGTGAAACTACAATTGCCAGCATGCTCCATTCATTTCTTTGAGAGTCCTGAGAAGGGCAGAGGAAGTTTGCATGCTGGGAGTTGTAGTTTCACAACAGCTGGAGTGCCGAAGGTTGCCTACCCGTGTTTTTTCCCATAGATGGGGCATAACTTCAAATTACTGAAATACTCACTTAACCCCCTAACTGTTTTGCCAGCTCCAGCAGTGGGAAAAGTAGCTAACTGGAGGGGGAGGCTGCTTTAAATGCTGCCACCTCCTGAATGGTAGCAGCTAGAAACATGCAAGTGGTCTTGTTTGAAAGCAGACATTCCAAACTTTCAGTCAATACCAGAATGACAGCAATATGTTCAGGACAGAGGAAGATATCACTGATGGAAATCGGGATGCCTTGAATGCAGGTGAAAGTAAAAACAGGTTTTACTGGCGATTATTCCCGACTTGATTTCTAACAGTGATTTCTCCTCTGTTGCTTGGACTTTATCTGTCATGGCATGGAATGTCAGCTTTCAAACAAGACTAGTTGCATGTTTCTAGCTGCTACCATTGAGGAGATATCACCATCTAAAGCATCCCTCCTCCTCCAGTTAGCTACTTTTCACACTGCCCGAGCTGGACTCGGGCAAAATAGTTAGGTTAGTTAAAGGCCATGGACATATTTGGGGCTATTTTTTATTATTGTATTGTACTTATTTTGGGCTTAAAAATTTTTTTTTTTCCAATAGGTTTTTATTAACAAAAGGTTAACTATTTGTCCTCTGCAGCCTGAATCTTTTCATATAATGTTGACTTTCTCTGTCCCCTTCTTAATGAAATCCATAAGAGGCTGGGTCTGGTTTTTAAGCTAAGCTCATTTAAGCTAAATTCTTATCAGTTTAAGAATTCAGCTTCACTGTATGCTTATGAGCCGTCAGGCTTCTAGGACGAGCCATCAGACACCTCCACTGATGGAGCAACCTGTCTCCTTCACCTGATCTATTCACTAGATGTATGTGAAAAGGTGCTGGCTGCCGATGACAAATGGTCAAAAATTTTTATTCCAGAAAAAATTTGAAGAATTTTTTTAGCTCAAAATAAGTACAATGCAGTTATAAAAAATTAAAGGTCTCCATAGGTTTTAAATGTCTTCCAGTTCCAAATATCCGGTTTTAGGGCTCCTCTAAATTATGCAGGCTATCATACTGTTACTTTCTGGATGGCCTTGAGGGCCCAGTCTCCTCTCCCTCTTCCCACAAGAATGCTGGCAGTTGTCAGGCGCCACAAGAAGAAGCGGGCATCTGTCACGTAAGGAGGTGGCCAGCTTAAGGAACGGGAGGGGAGAAGGTAAGACACAAGAGCAGCATGTTATTGACTGGTATACACAGCAGCATGATCACTACCGGCGTATTAATCCGCGTTCAGCCGGGTTCATACATAAGATATACCATAAATGCTCTGTATCATTATGTGGGACGGTATGTTATAATACTGTCACTTTGGACCTGGCCTGTTCATTATCACTGTCTCCATACTCCTCATTGTATGAAGACCGCCATCTCTGTGTCGCTCGATTTTCACTGTAACTCCCCGTCATCATCGTGAAAAGCTCTGTGTGCGTTATTCACGTTTTTACAAAGAAGCTCCTGTAACTACTAATGCGTTCTCTGTTCCTGCAGGAATCTCGCAACCTGAAAGACATTCGCAGCACAATGGAGAAGGGACATGTTTTGCTGCAGGAGAAGGAGCAACGTCTGCAGGAGTTGGAGGATTCGCTCCTTGAGGAGGTAGAAGTTCTTATGTGAGCGGCTTCTACTGCGCTCCTTCCCCCCCCTGCTGACATATGCCAGCCGCTACCCTCCCCAAGAATAAAAAAAATCATATAAAGGCCTATAAGCAAAGTAATGTGTGTTTTATGCCATATTGCAGTGCGCTTGTGGGAGTTATCACTGTATTATTATCTCAGGGGGGCAGCCGGTATTCATCGTAATGCACAACAGCATCATTCTGTAATCCAAGCTGTACAGTCACACATCTGCGGCCGGGTGTAGTGGCTGGCACAAGCGCTCTCCAGGGGACGGCAGTAGCACAGCAGATGGTGGGCTTGGCATGTGACTGGAGAGAAAAATACAGAGTTTTAAAGCAGAAACTGGTTCCAGGAATCAATGTTAATGCAGTGGCCTAATTTAAGATTTTTAGGTAGTAGATGCTCGTTGTTTTTTTTACAATTAAGCAAAACTACATTCAAGGTAAGAATAAAAGTATAAACATTGTTTTCAGCTCACTTGTGACTGTAGGAGTCTGTGCTTCTAATTACAGGAAGAATTAAAGGGGTTGTCTTATGCTGATTGTCACCAGGTATCACTTTTCCCCAAATACGACCATTTATCATAATTGCCTTATTCTAACGTTAGTAGTGTACCATCACACCCTGGGGAAAATATAATTTTCCTATTCGGTTGCTGTTGCTTACGTCCTGCATTGGGCTCTGTAATGTAGGATGCAGGCAGTGTCATTGGTAAGAAAAAAGGGGCGTGGTTAGCGTCACATGATTTGCTGCCGTCAGGACACATTTCACTGCCCTAAGGCATCATGGGACAGTAGACACATGACAAACCAGGAAGTAGGATTCAAGCATGGGGGATAAGAGAAAACTGCAAACGAGGTCAATTTGAAATAAAAAACAATCCAAGGAGGAATGGGAGCCTATGGCACAACCCCTTTTAGACTGTGTAAACTTAGACTTAAAGGGGTTATCCCATGACTAATGTAAAAAATGAAAATTGGAAACCATATAGTACATTAAAATCTTTTTCTAGCAAAGCTAGAACCAGACCTGTACCTCACATAGGTTTTTTTTCCTTCTTTCTTTGTCCTGCTCACTGAGAAGGCCGCACATGCTCAGTTTCATCCTTCACCTGCCTCCTGTGTTGAGCTGTGATAGGGAGAGCATGGACACGCCTCCTGAGCTGTGATAGGGAGATCATGGACATGCCCCCCTTAACTGCAGCAAAAAAGGCACTCCCCCTGAGCTGTCAGCTTGATATAAACCTAGAAGAGTGTGAGAATGTGAATGTGAAGAGTGTGAGAAGAAGAATGTGGAGATCTCTGGATCCATGTGAGGTACAGGGCTGGTTCTAGCTTTGTTAGAAAGAGGTTGTCATGTACTATATGATATCCGATTTTCATTTTTTATATTAGTCATGGGATAAATCATTTAATTACATGCAATTACAAAAGTATTCAGATCCAGGTGCTGGTTTGAAAACTGTGCAATATTTTTTGTGGGACAACCCCTTTAGTGCTATACTTGCTTAGTAATCTGCCCTAGTGTGAATACGCCTTTCCTGAATGCGCCAAGCAAATTCACCGATATGTGAGATCTCACTGCCTGTAACTGCACTTGCGCTGGACGTATTTAGTTTGTGCTCAGCACCTGCATAGAAGTGGACAGCCAAGAAAGCGGTCACATGGATAAATCCTCCTATGGACACAGCACTGTCTCCAGAGTTTACATAGACCATACGTGGCCAGCAGGGGGCGTCACATTCACAGCTGGTGTAAAGTACAAACACAGATATAGTTGTATGGACCACATCATAAGAGCTTATGGCCATTTCCTATAAAGTGGCCAACTACTTTAACCATGTACAGGAACTGGCACCTTTAAGAAGCCTTATCGGTATGTGTTATTAATACTGGCCACCTCCTCAGTAGCGGCTCTGCTCACTCTCCTATGTGACTTGCATCCTACTAGATATTGGTGTCTAAAGCTTACGTTCCAGAACTTTCCTGTGATATATGACATGATTTTATTCCCATGTTCAGTGATATATTCAGAACTGAGTGACTGGTGAAAATATCCATGTTTTACCTTTTACGTTTTCTGACGTTTTCTGAACCTTTCACTTACCTGTCTTTGTAAGGTGTCAGAAGATGATACTCTGAAAGGCAGAAGAATCAAGAAAATGGTGACGTTCGATGTGAGCGACTCAGATGACACCAGCAGTGGGAGCAGTATGGAGGCACATAGAGGTGAGACTCTGTGACATTGTGTATTGCTTTCAGTGCCCCTCATTTAATTCTGTGTATTTGCTTCTGAACCATGGTGATTCAAGGAGGTTTGTCCTGCAGGAGGCGCTGTGCCGCTAGGAACTTATTATTTTATCTTTTAATCTACTCCTACCCCGCACTGTTTATATAATGTGCAGCTATTCATGTGCGGTATTGTGACGCCATCAGCAGAAAGACACCCGCCTCAATAGCTGAGATCAAAGCTAGCTCCGATCTGAGCCATTTAACCCCTTAGATGCCATGGTCCGTTAAAAAAAGTGTTTTTTATTGTATCAAGTTAAAACATTATAACATTAAAAAAAAAAAAACTTTCTAAATTTTTCTCACTGTAATTATATGGAACCACAGAATAAAGTTATTGTCTCTTTTAGCACATGGTGACTGATCTAAAAACCTTCAAAAACAATGGAGGAGTTGCAGTTTTTCCGTTCTCCTTCAAAAAAAAAGTACAACCTGTTCAGCAAAAACATAAATCGAGCAATGTCAACAGAAAAGATGGGAAAAAACCCACTGTGTCCTGAAGGCCTAAATAGGCCCTGTCTTTAAGGGGTTAAACTTGTATGGTAAAATTAAAAAAAAAAAAAAACCTCCAGTTAGTCAACAGGAGAATTGCTTGCTTTAGGAAATTAATGATTTTTACGCTTTCCTCGTGGCTTTCCTATTTCAGCAGGTGACGTTCCGGGGTCCCAGATTAGCCTCCCACTGAAGGTCCAGCATCTCACCCAGTCCCTGCGTCACCTCACGGCTGAGCTGAACAGTGTGTTATCATCCCTGTCGTCTGACCCGCAGTCTATACTCCACAGCCAGCCTCCGTCCATGGCCGGCATCCCCGTTTCTGCGTACGCATCATTGTCCAGAATCGGTCCTCAGATTGGCAGCCATTCGCTGTCCCAGTGGGCTTGGAGAACTGGTGCCCACTCAAATGCTGCTTCTGCCTCTGCTGCCCAGACAGTGGATGCCATTGTGGCAGAGAAATGGAGAAAGTATTTCCCAGGTGAGTCAAGAATTTTTTTAAATTTATGTTGTGAGTAAAATGTAGATTTGGGATTTAAAAGCGACCCTCGGGTTCCAGACAAAAATTTTAAATTAGCTGGGAAATGCCTACTACACTTACATGGTGCTTTACGTCGATTGAGTTGTAGATCCACCGGGGCTCTACTTCTGCACACTGTAGTCCAAGACGCTTCCTGCTTGTTCAGTGCTGCTCTCAGGTTGACAAAGCTGCCCAATCTGAGAGCAGCAGGGAGTGTCTCTGATTACAGATACACAGTGTTCATATGGTAGTCAGAGAGGTGGCATGGCCCTCCTGGGTGGCAGAATTTGGGGAATTGTGGATCCACAAACCAATCAATGACTTGGAGGAGAAGATGAAATTGTCCTGTGTATTCCCCGGCTAACTTGAATTTTTATCTGGAATTGGTGGGGGGGTGTAATTTAAAGGGTTATTCAGCGCAATCAAAAATAGTCACCCTGAGCAGGAAGTGGTATAAAAATAAAAAACTTTTAGTCACCTTACTGATCCCCTCACCGCTGCTGTTCTGATGGTGCCAGGGTCCCCGCTGCGCTCCACTTCCTGCTCCTGGCAGGAAATGGTTGTGAGTGCACTCAGCCAATCACTGGCTGCTGTGTTGACCCGCCTCAGCCAGTGATTGGCTGAGCAGCAATGGCAGCTGAGAGCAGAAACTCACCCCCCACCTCCCATTGATCTGATACTGATGGTCTGTCCTTTAAACCGTACCTGTCTTCTTTTTTTTCCAGGAGGGACGCCGCTACTTGTTGAGCAGCCGCTACACACAGAGAATAAATTAGGATATGTTACTGCTGAGTGAGTAACCTCAAGGATTAGTGAATGTTTCAGTGAAATCTGCTAGTATCAGCTGTATGTCCTGACTTGCCCCATTGACATACATGTTCAGTGCAGCCAAGCTTGTATGTGTTGTCAATGGGGAGGGTGGAGAAAGCTGCTACTAGACAACTCTGGCAGCTGCTTATCTCCTTGTAGAACAAAAATAATAATTTTCCTGATCCTTCAGGAGCTCCTTTTAAAATTTCAGTGAAACCGCCGTTTTCAGTGGGTTTGGCTGACTGTATATTAATGTATATGGGGCCCTTAAGACACACTGCATCTCTGAGCCTAATTGGAGTCATACGGATTCTTGATAACTGCCTTATAGGAGTTGCTTTGCCTTCCTCTAGGTCAGGGATGCCCAACCTGCGGCCCTTCGGCTGTTAGAAAACTACAAATCCCATCATGTCTGCAGAGCCTACAGCTATTGGGGCATGCTGGGAGTTGTAGTTTTGCAACAGCTGGAAGGCCGCAAACTAAATGGATTTGTATCCTTTCCATCAGCTATGGCACTGTGTCACTATATACTGCTGCACTGGCAGACACCAAGACCTTATCCAGTTTAAGGGCGCATTCACATGGCCGTAGTGTTTTGCGGTTCTGCAAAACACGGATAATGGCCCCCGTGCGTTCCACAATTTGCAGACTGCACATGGTCGCAACTGTAATTTAAAAAAAATGCCTATTCTTGCGGACAAGAACAGGACATGCTCTATCTTTTTTTGCGGGGCCGCAGAACGGAACCATGGATGTGGACAGTACACAGTGTGCTGTCCGCATCTTTTGCGGCCCCATTGAAATGAATGGGTCCTCACCCGTTTCGCAAAATTACGGCCGTCTGAATGAGCCCTAAAGGAGATGATGGTGACACTTTCAGTCTATGATGTGCTTATTATGACGCTTTGTATCAGTCTCTGTATTGTCTCCTTACGGCATATTATATCTGTCAGATACTTACATTGTATCTCTCCTGCAGGGAACAGCTCAGGAACATGCAGAGCACCACGTTACGAGCCCAGCACACTGATAAGCAGACCTTGCAGGCCATGATCGACACCAACAAGAAATGGCTGGAGAATTACAAGAACGACCCCAAGGTGTATCCTTGTTATACACAGACCAGAGCTGGTGACATCACAGGCGTCTGAAAGCTCTGCATTAAAAGATGGCGTACTCCGAGAAGACCTGACACCCCTCCTGACGTAAAAGTAATTGTGTTCTCCATACTATAACAATGCTGGAGCATCTTTTCTCTGTTGTTCCTTCTAGAAATTGACAACTGGGTGTTAGTAGTTAGGGGGTGTGTCACTACTGTCCATACTGTACTGACAGCATCAGACTATGTAGGGTACACCCCTTTTAATGGGTTTTCCAAGATTTAGATATTGATGACCTATTCTCATCATAGGTCATCAGTATCAGATTGGCAGGGTCCGACGCCCGAAACCTCCGCCGATCAGCTGTTTTCTTTGCATCTTACCAAGCTGCGTCTGTGCTTGGCATTGCAGCGCAGCCACATTCACTTAACCACCTAACTGTTTTGCCAGAGTCCACCTCGGGCAGTGGGAAAAGTAGATAACTGGAGGGGGGAGGGCCGCTTTAGATGCTGCTATTTCCTGAATGGTAGCAGCTAGAAACATGTAACTGATCTTGTTTGAAAGCTGATATTCCAGACTTTCACAGATCAAAATGACAGCTAAAGGACAAAAATACTGTTAGAAATCGCAGGTAAAACCTGTTTTTACTTTCATTTTCAGCTGCATTCACAGCATCCCGATTTCTATCAGTGATATCTTCCCCTGTCCTGAACATATTGCTGTCATTGTATTGTCTGAAAGCTTGGAATGTCGGCCTTCAAACAAGGACTGAATAAAGTTTAGGAGGGAAGGGTTATTAATAAGAAACTGAATACAAGAACAAGGGGGCACAATCTGAGGTTAGTTGGGGGGGAAATCAAGAACAACATTAGAAAATATTACTTCACTGAAAGAGTAGTAGAAGCTTGGAACAAACTTCCAGCAGAGGTGGCTGATAAATTCACAGTAACTGAATTTAAACGTGCCTGGGATAAACATGTATCTATCCTAAGATAACAATAAAGGAATAATAAAAGGGCAGACTAGATGGACCAGGTGGTCTTTTTCTGCCGTCAATCTTCTATGTTTCTATGTAAGATCAGTTGCATGTTTCTAACTGCTACCATTCAGGAGGTAGCAGCATCTAAATCAGCCCTCCTCCCTCCAGTTAGCTACTTTTCCCACTGCTGGAGCTCCACTCTGGCAAAAAGTTAGGTGGTTAAAGGCCATGTGACTGATGAACGTGACGTCACACGGCCAACTCTGCCACTCTGCTCCGGCCTTTTCAAACAGCTGATGGTGGAGGGTGCTGGGAGTCGGATCCCCACCGATCCAAGGAAAGGTCATCAGTATAAAAATTTCGGCAAACCCCTTTAGCAAGAGGAATGGTAACAGCCAGGTGTGGTAATGGTAGCACCCAGTTGTCAGTTTATTCATACATTTCTAGTAGGAGAGACAGAGGAACAGAACAACACAGAGTTGTAAGAACGGATGCTACAACATTTTTTTCATGTAGAAAACAATTATTTGTTAAAACAGACATGTCAAGAGAGATAACAGGTCCCTTTAAAGGGAATGTGTGTTTGTGTGTATGTATATATATATATTTTTCCTAATTAAAACCGGATAGTGATTATTTTTATTTCTTTTTGTTTTCTGATTGCAGTTGTTTTTATTCTATTTTCTGTATATAACTATGGGGGGGGGGGGCATCTTGCCTGAGCCACTGTTTACAGCATTCGGAGACATGCTTTACAGCAGTCACATGGACCGTAGGTTTTCCTTAACTGAATGCAGTCTACTCCCGTCACGTATGAGCCGATCTCCAACGGGAAAAGGACTTCTGCAGCTGGGTCTGGACGAAAATGACAAAATCAAAGTCTATCATTACTAGCGGTCGAGCAGTGGAGTGCGTCTCTTCAGATCGGGGGATGGATGGAAAGGATTTTGCATTACAGATAAATTAGTCTGTAATGTACAGAATGATGAAAATGATAACATTTCAGAAGGGGGAACTTTTTCGTAATACTGCAGGTCTCAGATATTAAAGCGAAACTCCGCCTTCTTGTATTGAGGAATTGCTATCCATGTGTAACATATTTAAGGAAAAAAAAAAGTCTCAAAGATGGAGTTTTATGAAATGTCCAAAGGATTCTGCATACCAAAAAGGACACTAGGCCTGAAGTCTGTCCTAGGTATTGTCGCAGTGCAGATGAATGCAGCATGGCCGACTAGCAGTTACTTCAGGCTGGAGAGAAGATGCGTATTTTAATGGGATTGCGCTACGAGCTTAGAAAAATGGCTGCTGCATGATCACTTCTGTATCTCTTACATCTCCAGTTCTGTGAACTTCAGAAAAATTGACATATATATGAATGATACCAATAGCATTTTCCATATGCTGCATTTCTGTCTGTTGCAGAAATTAGGGTTAGTGTGCCTTTAAATAAGGTTAGGGAATTGCATAAATAGCAACTGCCTACCATTATGTTACTATGGGAAACACCTCCTTTAACCTCTGGAGAGTTCTTTGAGGGGGTGACCACGCCTTGTATACTGATAACCTATCCACAGAATACCCCATCGATATCTGGGTCCAGCACACTGCAGCCCCGCCAACCATCTGTGTGGAAGTAGCACTGGCACCAGGACTACACAGCTCCATCCATAGTGAAGTGGATGGAGCTGTTACTGCAAGGATTCTCCTGTTCAAGCGCTGTGGTAACCAGCTCCATCTCTTGCACAGTGGATGGGAATGTGTAGTTCCGGTGCTAGAGCTATTCCCGAACAGATGAGTGATGGTGGGTGCGGGGTGTCGGACTCCCACCGATCAGATATTTAATAGAAAGGGTCTGGGCAACCCTTTCATACAACCCTCATACGTGGTATTTCCAGTATATTCTGGAAAACAGCTGTAAAGTCCTGTTCCACCTTCCCGGGTTCAAAATTCTTTACAGGGTTAATATGCTGTATTTTGTCTGTTTTTGTATGATAAAGAGCTCCATATTCCCTGAATACTGTAGACATACAACCATAATATTCTGACTACCAGCAGTCACCACTAGAGGGAACTTAGGAGCTCACTGCATACAGATGCAGATTTACTAGTCCTGTCTAATATTTAGACAGCATAAACGCGGATTGGACAGTCTAAAGATGCGTCAAATTTATCGCAGTGCCTCTTTCTATATGGTAAATTTGTGCATCTTACTAGTCACGTTAAGACGCTTTTGTCTAACTTATCGTTGGCTTTCACTGGCCAAGGACTGGGCCAGTCATCGGGAACAATTGTTTGTATCAAGGCTCCACCCCAATAATCGTCTTGTATGAAGGTGGTGATGATCGACCTGTGGTCGGCAACATAACGTCCATGTAGACAGACAAAAAATATTCAGGGGTGGATGTCTACTTTAAGGGGGGAGTTTCACAGATCTTAAAGAGGACCTTTCACCGCTCCTGACATGCCTGTTTTGATAGCTCCATGCATTCCCCATGTAATAACAATTCTGGAACATCTATTCTTATGTCTGTATGTTGTGCCATTCCTTTATTATTTGCACTAGAAGTTATGAATGAATTGCTATTTGCCTTCAGTAAAGGAACAGAGGGGAGGTAACCAGTTAGGGGTGTGTACCTGCACAGACTGACTCTAGCCAATCAGTGCTGTCATGTTCAGACTGTGCAGGTACACACCCCCAACTGGTCACCTCCCCTCTGTTCCTTTACTGCAGACTGTTAGCAATTCATACATAACTTCTAGTGCAAATAATAAAGGAATGGCACAAGATACAGACATAAGAATAGATGTTCCAGAATTGTTATTACATGGGGAATGCATGAAGCTATTAAAACAGGCATGTCAGGAGCGGTGAAAGGTCCTCTTTAAAGATTATGTGCACTAAGTATCCATATCTGACAGATCCATGTGGTAATAGGATGGTAAGAATGTATGTCCTATTCCTAAGCTTCAGGTCCTTCTTCTGCAGGGAGAATCATTTCTATAAATTGTGTAGATATTTTTTATACTATTAGCTTGTGCACTTTGTACAGAGACGCGCTATGAGCAGCGCTATACACGCATTGCCCATTACATGGTGTCACCTGTAGGACACCTATAGAGTATATATTAGTGCCTGTCGATTTTACACTTTGCCTTATTGTGTATCTGAGTTTACAAAATGTTGGAAGCTTCCTATGGAATAAAAAGAAACGGTGCTGACAGTTTGGACCCCCCAACCATTCAGATCCTAAATGTGAAGACCCAGAGGTGCACACGTGGGTGTGAATGGGTGTTCTGCAGACCTGGGAGTGGAAGCATTCATTGTGGACTTACACAACTACTTTTCATCATGTTCCAAATCTTATAAATGAACAACGCAATTTGCACAAAAAGGGATTTTTCCAGGTTTTTAAACTGATGTCCTATCCTTAGAATTGTCCTGCAATGTGTGATCAGCCTTAAACACTGTCTTTCAAGTACTGTAGCTCTCAGGACGTGTCTGTTTTAATAAATATACTCCATGTAATATAACATTTCATAGGCCTTAAAGGGCATCTGTCTGTCTGACCTGTTACATGTGCGCTTGGCAGCTGAAGACATCTATGTTGGTTCCATGTTCATATGTGCCTGCAGTGCTGAGAAAAATATAATAATTTATTATATGCAAATAAGCCTCCAGGAGCAATAGGGGCGTTACTGTTACACCAAGAGACTTTGATGTCTCTGCAATGGCCGCACTCTCTGCACTTTAATTGAAAGGGCCAGGCAGTGTAAATATCATCACACCTGGTCCTATCAAAGTGCAGAGGGCACAGCAGTTGCAGAGAGAACTGAGCCTCTAGGTGTAACGGTAACGCCCCCATTGCTCCTAGAGGCTCATTTGCATATTTAAAAACTAATTTTTCTCAGCAATGCAGACACATATGTACATGGGACCAACACAGATGTCTTCAGCTGCCAAGTGCACATGTAACAGGTCAGCCAGTGTCATAGGTACAAAACTGCTGACAGATGCCCTTTAAATATTGATGATTCATCTTTAGGATAGGGATTAGGAATTAGGGGGTAAGTATACTGCAAGCTCAGTTCCATTCAACTGAGGCAGACCTACGTCAATCTGATTTTAATGATTTATAATAAGGATATGGCATCTGTATGAAAGGCCTGGAATACCCCTTTAAATAGGACCTGTCCCCTCTCCTGACATGTCTGGTTTAGTAACTACTTACATCTCCTATGTAATAACAATTCTTCCTATGACTCTGTTTTGACATTTCTTTGTTATTGCTTCTCGACATTATAAATAAACAACTATCAGTCAGCAATGATAGTCCAGCTGGGTGTTACCTGTTGAGGGTGTGTCCCTGTACTAGACTCTGGTCTGGCTCTCCTGCACTGCAGTCCCGGGTTGCAAGGGCAGCCGGTGCCTGAAGATGATGTCATGGGTGGCAGGTTTAAAACCACTTTCTGGTCTGCAGATTTAAGGGCGCATTCAGATGACCATAGTGTTTTGTGGACCGCACATGGCCGGCACTATCATAGAAAATACCTATTCTTGTCTACAATTGCAGACAAGAATAGGACAAGCTCTATCGTTTTTTGGGGGGCTGCGGAACAGAACTGCGGATGCAGACAGCACACAGTTTTCTGTCCACATCTTTTGTGACTCCATTGAAATGAATGGGTCCGCGCCTGTTCCACAAAATTGTGAATGAGCCCCTTATTATAGGTTTAGTGTAAGTCTCCTATTGTTGCTGCGGGCTCTTGGACTTCTATCCCACCTGTTTATTGCTTTGCTCCTTGGATTGCTGACACCTGTGGTTCCACAACTGACCCCAGCCTGCTTTGGCCTTTTGTTATTCTCTTCATCGTGTTACTTATGCCGACCTCTTGTTGCCGGACTATGTTTGTCTGATACTGACAGCACTGATTGCAGGGACACACCCACCACTGGTAACACCCATCTGGACCATCATTGCAAACTGCTGGCAATTCATTCATAACTTCTAGTAGAAATAATAAAGGAATAGCATAACATAGCGTCCTTAAAATAGAAGCTCTAGAATTGGTATTACATGGGGAATACAAGCAGTTACTATCACAGGCATGTCAGGAGAGGTGGCGTGTCCTCTTTAACACTCCTTGCTACTATGCAAATCTAATGGAAGTATTCATGTCTTTTGTGTTTGGTTGTGTTTCCTTTACAGCGGTACATTGGTATTTATTGACTGTGGTAATGACAGTGTCACTGTGTTGGCATTTTATACTCCTTGTATGCTCTGTGTGAATTGGTTTTGTATTCAGATTAAATCCATATACTGTACTTTGCCTGTGCGAATCTCATTGTATAGTGAATGTGGGCTCAGTGGGGAAGATAATTATCTCCATGTATGTATCCTAATCTTTGGAGAGAAAAACAATTCTCAAACCTTCACAAACTAGAAACGTGAACAATTCATGCTGTACGGCAATTTTTTTTTTTTATATAGAAAAACCTCCCTCGGCTTGAATCGCGCTAAATTATTTGACACGTTCTTCAAAATTGTGTCTGGTCTTGACTCCTGAAAGACGGCATTTTGTAGTAAAACATTTAACTAGAGAAATGCAAATTTATATTAAAGGGGCTGTTGCGGACCGCAGAACACGAGTACGGGCCGCGTGAACTCCGCATCATTGTGCAGACCCATTGGGTCTATGATCCACAAGATGTGGCGAATGATAGGACATCTTTTGCGGCGCCGAGGCACGGACCCAGAATCCTATGTAAGGGCTTCTGTGTGGTCCCGTGAACATCCAGGTCCGTGCCGCAAAAGATAGGACATGGGTCGGCACTAGAGATGAGCGAACGTGCTCGTAACGAGCACTGTACCGCTCGGCTCCCCTGTGCTCGCATGGGCGCAGGCAGCCACTTCCGTCCTCCTCACCCGACGGAAGCGGCTGCCTGCGCCCATGAGAGCGCAGGGGAGCCGAGCGGTACAGTGCTCGTTACGACCACGTTCGCTCGTCTCTAGTCGGCACCTTTATGCGGAGTTCACACTGCCGGTGACCATGTTTTGCAGACCTGTTATTTGTGGTCCGCAACACAGGCATGGTGCCAGCACCGTCATGTGAATGTAGCCTTACTCATCCACTCAGGATCGGGGCTGGCTCTTCTACTCCTGCCTCCACCAGACTCTGGTCTGGCTCTCCTGTGCTGCAGTACCCAGTTAGTAAGGCAGCCGTTGCCCAAAGATAATGATGTAAGTGGCAGGTTTCAAACCACTTCCTGGTCTGCCAACTTTAGTATAGGTTTAGTGATAGTCCATCTCTGTGGTTGCTGACTCTTGGACTTCTCTGGAGGACACTGAACAACAATGATGTACATGGCAGGAGAAAGTCACTGCTCTCCTAAAAGAACATTGCTGCCCGTCTGCAGTTTGCTAAAGATCACCTAGTCAGAACAATGTTTTGTGGATGGATGAGACCAAAGTAGAACTTTTTGGTTTAAATGAAAAGCGGTATTTTTGGAGAAACGAAAATTCAGCATTTCACCATAAAAACCTGATCCCAACTGGGAACTTAAAGTGGTCCTGGAAAAAATACTATAAGTGGTCCCATTTTGTAGTCGGGTCCGAAATTGATGGAAGGCAGGGCCAGCAATACCATATTGTGGCACATTATACCACCCCAACAGAGCCAAATACCACAGCCCGTCACAAAATAATCCCCAAAAACTTCCACTGGCTGGCCGTGAGGAGGACCCAGGCGGCCCCCTGGGCATCGGCCCACCGGGAAATTTCCCTGTAAGGTCTATGGCCAATCCGTCCCTGATTTCATCTGTGAAACACAGTGGTAGTAGTCTCATGGTTTGGGCCTGGATAGCTTGCCATCATTGATGGAACAATCAATCCTGAATTATACCAGAAAATTCTAAAGGCAAATGTCAGGATATCTGTCCA
Organism: Rhinella marina; assembly: GCA_900303285.1. Taxonomy (NCBI): domain Eukaryota; kingdom Metazoa; phylum Chordata; class Amphibia; order Anura; family Bufonidae; genus Rhinella; species Rhinella marina. The sequence continues at coordinate 78,335 of ONZH01011510.1, forward strand.
TGAGCTGAATCTCAAGAGAACATGAGTCATGCAGCAAGATAGCGACCCTAAGCACACCAATGATTAAAGGGGTTCTCCAGGATTTTAATATTGATGACCTATCCTCAGCATAGCTCATATCAGATCAATATCAGATCACCGGGGGTCCACCTGGCACCCCGCCAATCAACTGGTTGAAGGGAAGGACATACTCCGAGCAAGCGCTGCCTTCCTTTGTTTGTTTGTTGGCTGCTCACTTGATTAGGAATGAGCCGTTCCATTGAAATGAATGGGACGGCTGTAGTAACACTTGCTCATGGCTGCGCTGTCAACAGTGAGCAGGTAAACAAGGAAAGGCAGCGCTCGCACGGAGCGTGGTCTTCCCTTCAACCAGCTGATCGGCAGTTGTGTCGGACCCCTGCCTATCTGATATTGATGACCTATCCTCAGGATAAGTCATCAATATTAAAATCCTTGAAAACCCTTTTAAAGAAGAATAACATGAAAGTTTTGGAATGGCCAAGTCAAAGTCCTGCCCTTAAAGGGAACCTGTCATCTCCGAAACACTCCCTGAACTAGAGTAAGCGTTGTATAGTGTAAGTGATGCTGAATCCGAATATGTAAGTTTTATCTTCATACTCCCTTCCATTCTGACGCTGTGCTCCCACAAACCAGCAGTAAAATGCATTGAGAGGACTCTTCTTTGAGTCCTCTCCATTATATGAGTGAGCCCTGGAGTCCACTGAGTGCATTTTACTGCAGATTTGTAGGAGCACAGCGACGGAATGGAAGTGAGTACGAAGATAAAAATTACATAACCCTACTCGATGTCACTTAAACTATACACCGCTTACTCTAGTTTGGAGGGTGTTTCAGAGCTGACTGGTTCCCTTTAAATAATCACTGTACTTGCACACAATTTAATTGAATTTAATAGAGAATAGTGTAACTAGCAAATTTCTAAATCACTTCATTTAAAGCGGCTCTGTCACCAGATCACCCCTATTAAACCAACCTCATAGCAGGGTGATCCTGCAGTTTAAAATAATGCCGTTCTCCTCACTGTTGGCGCCACAGTTGTTGATAAAATCATACTTTTATTCCTTTGCTGGCAGGCAATTTCAAGTACCAGGAGGCGGGCTTTTTCAGTACAAGAACCGTTAGGCGACACCTACCGACGTCTAAACACCCCATCCCCTTGATTGACAGTGCTAGACCAGCGCAGTCAATCAAGAAGCAGACATGCCCTGCTTCTGAGTGAAATGCATCTAGCTGTGCAGTTGAAACGGAACAATGTGGCTGAAAAAGACTTTAGAGAAGCCCAAAAAACACATGTTCCTTCACAGTTCTGATTGTACAAAGAAGCACAGCCATTATGCAAACTTTTTTTTTGGAAAACTCAGGTACGCTTTAATCCACTAGAAATTTTGTGGAAGGACCAGAAGTAAGCAGTTCATGGGAGGAAACCCGCCAACATAACAGAGTTAAAGCTGTTTTGTATGGAGGAGTGGGCTAAAATTCCTCAATAGTTTTGTCGCTCACAGACATGTGATATTGAACGAATTTCCTCAATAAATACACCTCGATACACCTTTAGGTCAAATTTTGCAGAAATAGAAAAAATTCTGAAGGCTTCAGAGACTTTCCAGCACCACTGTTGTCAGAGTAATTTGTGGAGCCACATTATACCATAATGACTTAAAGCCTTGTTTCAATATTTCTAATAACAAATTGGTTCTAAAGTCAAACTTGGAAAGTGCTGGTGTAAAGTCAGATGTAGACTAGAGATTTGAGAAGACATATAGGTCATTCTCTGCTGATGGTTGGTACTTTTTTTTTTGTGACTGGTACGTGACAGATTCTGGCCGATGACAGTTATGTGGAAAAGTTCATCTGACATGTTGGATTTTTTTTGGTTATTGCCAATACTTTGTAAGTCATTCAAGCTAAACAACAAATGTGCGTCGTATCAAAAGAAGCCAAAGATCAAGGCAGAGGATTGTCAGCCATTTATCATTTAATCAGGACAAGAAACTTTACAGACCAACCGTGACTGACATGTCGTTCAGAAAATGACCGTTACTGAGATGTCAGTCTGCACAAGCAAAAATACAAGTGTCAAAAATATAACGCAAGGACTGTGTCTGTGATAAGCTCAGTCCTGAAGATATTTAAAGTGGCTCTGTCACCCGATCAAGCCTACCCGCCATGTAGGCTAGTAGGGTTGATGACGCTGATTAAAACGATACCTGTCTTATATCTGTCAGTGGTATCGTTGTAGAGAGAAATGAACTTTTAAAATTATGCAAATTAACTATGTGAACATCTGGAGGTGGGCTTATGCGATTTGAGCACCGTTCTAGCGATTCCCCTGGTGCTCTGTAATAACGCCCCTCTGCTTTTCATCACGCCCTCCTGCCTTTAGATTGACAGTGCTAGACCGCACTTGTGTCCAGAACGGCGCATACACACATCTTCAGCTTCATTCCGATGAGCGAAGATGTGCTCACGTGCCTTCATGGACACGAGTGCGGTCTAGCGCTGTCAATATAAAGGCAGGGGGATTTCATTATGGAGCACCAGGGAACTCGCTGGAGCGGCGCTCAGACCATATAAGCCCGCCTCCTGGTGCTTGAATAGTTAATTAACATAATTGTAAAAGTTAATTTTTCTTTACAATGATACCATCAACAGACATAAGATGGGTATAGTTTTAATCAGCGTCATCAAACCGAGCAGGCTATATGAGAGAAAATAATAATCATTTTCTTAGACTAGAAAATACAGTTAGGTCCAGAAATATTTGGACAGTGACACAAGTTTTGGCATTTTAGCTGTTTACCCAAACATATTAAAGATACAGTTATATAATCGATAAGCACTTAAAGTGCAGACTCAATTTAATTTGAGGGTATTCACATGCTAATTCGAGAAAAGGTTTAGGAATTAAAGCTCTTTAATATGTAGCTGCTTCTTTTTCAAGGGACCAAAGGTAACTGGACAATTGTCTCAAAAGCTATTTAATGGGCTGCATGGGCTATTCGATCGTTAATCCATCATCAATTAAGCAAGTAAAAGGTCTGGAGTTGATTCTAGGTGTGGCATTTGCATTAGGAAGCTGTGAACCCACAACATGTGGTCAAAGGAGGTCTAATGAGAATCTGACTTGAGGTATGATATGTGGGGGTGTCTGACATGGAGGCCTGATCTGAGGTCAGATACAGGGGTCGGACATGGAGGTCTAATTGGGGTCTAATCTGAGGTCCTGATTCGAACATGAAGGTCGATGGGGGTCTTATCTGAGGTGTGATATGTGGGTCTGATTTAAAGGGTTTCTGTCACCAGTTTTTTCGGTATGAATCAGGCTGACATTAGAGATGTGCTAATGTCACCTGATTCCAAATATATATCTGTTTTATTTACTGGTGCCCCCATTTTTATATAAAATGAACTTTTATTTTATGCAAATAAGGCTCCTAGGTGCAAGGGGCGTTACCTCTGCTCCTAGAGGCTCTGTTGATTGACAGGCCCAGGCAGAGAAGAAACACTCCATTCACCATAGCTTTTAAGGACCTTCAATGATGTCGTGACCATGTGATCAGTCACATGGTTAGGATCACACAAACAGCCTGTCTCCTCCTAAACCATGTGACTGATCACATGGTCATGACATCATTGAAGGTCCTTAAAAGCTATGGTGAATGAAGTGTTTCTTCTCTGCCTGGTCCTGTCAATCAACAGAGCCTCTAGGAGCAGAGGTAACGCCCCTTGCACCTAGGAGCCTTATTAGCATAAAATAAAAGTTCATTTTATATAAAAATGGGGGCACCAGTAAATAAAACAGATATATATTTGGAATCAGGTGACATTAGCACATCTCTAATGTCAGCCTGATTCATACTGAAAAAACTGGTGACAGAAACCCTTTAAAGTCTGATATGGAGTTCTAATTTAAGGTCTAATATAGGGATCTGATATGGGGGTCTTATTTGAGGTCTGATATGGGGGTCTGATTTGAGATCTGATATAGGGGTCTGATATGGGAGTATATTCTGAGGATCTGATACGTGGGTCTGATGTGAAGATCTGATATGGGGATCTAATTTGAGGTCAGATATGGGGGTCTGATCTGAAAGGTAAGGTAAGGTATGTAAGGGGGTATTTTTTGTACTGGCGCACAATATAAGGATGTATTTTTGTACACATTTTAAGGGGTATTTTTGTACTGGTGCATATTAAAAGGGCTTAATTTTGTACTGGCACATATTAGGGGGCATTGGCACTGGGGGCTATGGGGACCATGACTAGTATGGGCACAATGGAGGCATTATCACTATTGGGGCACTGTTAACACTATGCACTCTGGCAGATAATGATTGGTGGGACTTTCAGGACCACTATTACTGGGGGGGGGGGGCTGGCACAGTATCAGCTTAGCACAATTATTTTTGGGGGTATTATGTTTATACTATTAGTGTCAGGGGCACTATTTCCTGGATGCAGTTATTTCTTAGGGCACTGTGTGACAATAATTATTGAAGGGGGCACTATCTGTGTGGTAATAGTATTTTCAGGGGGACTGTTTCTGCAATATAGTTTTGGGGATCACAGGGCACAGTATTGGGAGGGCAGGATGGGATGTTCAGGAGGTGGGAGGATTATGGAAAAGTAGCAAACTAAGATGTCTGTTCGTCAAACTCTGTAGAGAGAAGAGATGGCTGAAAGAAACCATTATGGTCTGGTCTGAATGGAGAAGATGAGGATAGAGAACATCTACATCAGAGAAGACCTCACTGGATGTAAGAGGTGCCTGGAGCTGTATTACCCTGTATGTTTAATAGTGCTGATTGTAATGTTTTTCAAGTATGTCTTTAACAGTGGGGCCGGACGTAAGGGATTAAGCCTCATTCACATGTCCGTGTCCGTGCTTAACTCTGTGACAAGTTGGTCAGTGATGCCCCCTTGAAGATGTTCGTGAGGGATCCGTGTTGTGTCAGTGTGTCTGTTTTTTGCTGTCCATGTGTCATCCGTGTTTCACTGACACTGCACAGCTGAAAAATAATTTTCAAAGCATCTCTTCATAATGATCTGTGAAACATGGATGGCATCTGTGGTTTTCATGGACGCATAGACTATAATGGGCGTGATGGATCCATGAACATGGACAAAATAGAGCATGCATCCATGCTAAAAACACGGACCCATGGACCATGCTAAAACCCATTAAAATGAATGGAGACGTGCTGTCTGTGGAGGACATGTACAGCACACGTCCATGGAACACTAACATGTGAATGAGGCTTTAGGTTGACAATTTGGCATGGGGGGCTTTTAAATTTTCACCTCAGGCAGCAGGAAGGTTAGGTGCACCCCTGCCCCTTGTCACAAAGCAGAGGTAAGGGGGACCCAAGCTGAAGTGTTGCACCTGGGCCCATGAGCCTTTAGCTATGCCCATGGGTGGCTGATCACAGAATCCTTTCCATTGTGAATAAAAACCCCTTCACAACATCCACCCAAGTGAAGAACACTCTCCAGGGAGTAGGTGTATCAGTATCTAAGTCTACCATAAAGAGAGGACTTCATGAGAGAAAACACAGAGGGTTCACCAAAAAGGTGCAAACCATTAATCAGCCTCAAAAATAGAAAGGCCAGATTAGATTTTGCCAAAAAAACATCTAAAGAACCAGCCCAGTCCTTGAACAAAATTCTTTGGACAGATGAAACGAAAATCAACCTGTACCAGAATGATGGGAAGAAGAAAGTATGGAGAAGGCTTGGAATAGCTCATGATCCAAAGCATACCACATCCTCTGTAAAACATGGTGGAGGCAGTGTCATGGCATGGGCAAGCACGTCTTCCAATGGCAATGGGTCACTGGTGTTTATTGATGATGTGACTGAAGACTGAAGCAGCTGGATGAATTCTGAAGTGTACAGGGATATACATTCTGCTCAGATTCAACCCAATGCAGCAAGGTTGATTGCATGACACTTCACAGTAAAGATGGACAATGACCCAAAACATACTGCGAAAGCAATCCAGGAGTTTTTTAAGGCAAAGAAGTGGAATATTCTGCAATGACCAGATCTCAACCCGATTGAGAATGCATTTCACTTGCTTAAGACAAAACTTATGGCAGAAAGACCCACAAACAAGCAACAACTGAAGACAGCTGCAGTAGAGGCCTGACAAAGCATTACAATGGAGGAAACCCATCGTCTGGTGATGTCCATGGGTTCCAGATTTCAGTCATTGCCTGCAAAGGATTCTCTAGAAAGTATTAAAAATGAACATTTTATTTATGGTAATGTTCATTTTCCAATTACTTTTAAGGCCCTGAAATGAGGAGGTTTTGTAGAAAAATGGTTGAAATTCCTAAACTTTTCACAGGATATTTCTGTTCAACCCCTTGAATTAAACCTGAAAGTCCATACTTCAATTGCATCTCAGTTGTTTCGTTTCAAATCCAAGGTGGTGAAATACAGAGCCCAAATCATGAAGATTGTGTCACCGCCCCAATACTGTATATTAGGGCATGGCCACATGGTCAGGTTTCCTGATGCAGTTTTGGAAGCCAAAATCAGGAGCGGATCATAAAAGGAGAGAAAATATAATGGACAGATACGACTTCTTTTTTTTTAATTCACTCCTGGTTTTGGCTTCCAAAACAGCATCAGGAAACCTGACTATGTGGTCATATCCTCTTTTTTGGATAGATTAGAAATTCAAAAGGAGTAGACAGATTGTTAGTCAAAAGTCCAGTCCTTTATTGTTCCTATCTCCTGTTCTGAGCTGTGATCACATGACCATGTCCATGCAGCTCTTTCTTATTTCCTGTGATGTTATGTCCATTGGTGTGTCAGTGATAGGGGAGTGTCTATGTAACTAGGTGGGTGGGAGGAGCTATAAACTAGCTGGGCGGTGCTGGAGATGTGGCACAGGAAGTAGAGGTGCATCATGGGTTTGGTTGGGTGCAGCAACAGGAAGTGGCACCTACAGAATGGGAACAAACAAGAGGGATTGGTTTACATTGATGAAGATGTGTCAGGACAGTGCAAATTGGAAAAAAACATGGAAAATATGTAGATGAAGTACCTGACTACATGAGTATATTTGTTTAAAACCATTATAATCTCAGAAAACTCCTTTAAGAAACAATTTAGCCAAAGGGCAAAGAAAATATGGAAAAAAATGGCCAAAGGGCTCAGAGTGGCTTAGAGTATGCTAGGCATACTTTAAGTGAGTATTCTAAGCCTGCCCCACATTTAAATATACACATGAGGTATACCTGAATCAGATGCCATATGGTGCAGAACTACAGGGCCAGGCAGAAGGACGCTGATGATGCCTAGCCAAGTGAATCAAGAGGAGTGGGAGTGGACATCACTGCTCAGCAGAGGAGCTAAAGTGCTAAAAGGTTTGGCCTACCCCTCTGAAGCCATAATCTCTTAATATTATAAAAATGAGTGTCTGTCTGTCTGTTCTCTATGCGCGACCAAACTACTGGACCGATTTTCACCAAGTTCAGCACACAGGTACATCAGGTGTCCGGGAAGGTTTTAGACCAGGTCTCAGCTCTCTACGATGTACTGTTCCCAAGATATTCCCAAAATATGATCTCCATTAGCCAATATTAGCCTGGCAGCATTTCACTTCAAATCCCAACTGCCATTTTCTCCACATACACATTAGTTTCCATAACAACCAAGCCAAGTAATTAGCAGCCAGCTGACGAGCTCAGTTAATAACATCCCAGCCATTTCTCTTCACTGCTTTAAAGGGGCAGAGCGCTGTGGATGACACTGTTAAAGGGGTATTCCGGTTACCAGAAATATAACTTATGTTTTAGACTAATTTTAGACTAAGACCGTTCAGTAGTAATAAAAGATGTTTTCTTCCACTGCTACCCATTGCGTGTCCTCATAAATTACCATGGCATCGACCTATAATTCAGGCCACCCTTAAAAGAAGGACTTAAAACCCCTGCCCCAGGTCTTGCTAAGTCACTCCCCCGACTCGGTCAGGCCACGCCCCCTCCCACTCCGCAGCCAACGGGGATTGAAGGTAAAAATCAACTTCTTTTAGATGAAGGGGTGGGAGGGAGGATGACTTTCTCTCTGCAATGACACACAGAAACATTAAATGAAATAGATTAAATATACCCATGAGAAGCGATGTTTTCTTCCACTGCTACCCACTGTGTCTCCTCATAAATTACCATGGCATTGACCTGTAATTCAGGCCACCCTCAAAAGAAGGACTTAAAAGCACCCCCCCCAAGGTCCCGCTAAACCATGCCCCCCAACCTGGTCAGGTCACGCCCCCTCCCACTCCACAGCCAATGGGGATTGAAAAAATGAAGGTAAAAATCAAGTTCTGTCAGCTGCATTGACTTTCTCTCTGCAACGACACACAGAAACATGAAATGAAATAGATGAAATATACCCAGGCGAAGCCGGGTCCTTCTGCTAATCTCTTAGATATATATAAAAATTAGTTTCTGTCTGTCTGTTCTTTATGTGCAATCAAACTACTGCACCGATCGTCACCAAATTCGCCACACAGGTACATCAGGTGTCCAGGAAGGTTTTAGACCGGGTCTCAGCTATCTAGGATGTACCGTTCCAGATATATTCACAAAAAATGACCTGCATTAGCCAATATTAGCCTGGAAGTCTCTCTCTTCAAATCCCAACTGCCATACACACGGTCACATGTCCCTTTTCAGCCAATAGAAGCTCGAAGGTCCTTAGTCTGCAAATACACACAGCTTTGCTGCAGGTTTCCATAACAACCCAGCCAGGCAATTAGCAGCCAGCTTAGGAGCTCATGTAAATAGCTCCAAACACAATTCAGTGCTTACCTCCCACAGGCCTTGGCGCAGCCTGCTTCTTACACAGAGGGGTGGGATTCAAATTTTTAACAACAGGTTCCCTACTCAAGGGCATGATGACACGTTTACATATACATCACATATATGCAACACACATACACATAAATACACCATATAGTTGGTACACATGCATAAATACACCACATATACAGTACACACACATATCACCCAACTTTTAAAAAGCCTAAGGAGCTAAACTATGGCATGGAAGGGCTCATCTCCAGCTGCCAGCCGGATCTGTGATTTTAACAACTGGTTCTGGGGAACCTGAGAGAACTGGTTGAATCCCATGCCTGCTTATACACATACATAAAGTTTTACACCAGGTTTCCATAACTACCCAGTTGCACAAAAATCAGTCTTGAATGGATTTTTTGCGACTGTCGTGTCGCAGTCACAGCATGTCGCAATAAGTTGCAGTGCGACACTATAGCCTATCATTATAAAAATTGTTGCACGACATTGGTGCGACAAAATGTTGTAGCCCTAGCCTTAAAGGGGCAGGGCGCTGTCAAGGTCACTGTTAAGGGGGCAGGGGTCACTCTTAAAGGGGCAGCTACTGTGGAGGTCACTGTTAAAGGGGCATTCACTGTGGATGTTACTGTTAAGGGAGCAGGCCGCTGTGAAGGTCACTGTTAAAGGGGCGGGCACTGTGGAGGTCACTGTTAAGGGGCAGAGGCCACAATTAAAGGGGCAGCTGCTGTGGACGTCACTGTGAAGGTAGCAGGGTACTGTGAGGTCACTGTTAAGGGAGCGGGGTACTGTGGAAGTTACTGTTATGGGAACGGGGTGTTGTGGAGGTCTCTGTTAGAGGGGCAAGAAACAGTGGTCCCCTATGGAGGGCAGTATTAAGGGGTGGGCCCCTGAGGAGGTCACTGTCAAGGGGGTGGGGTGCTGTGAAACTCACTGTTAAAGGGGCAGGCTGCTGTGAAGGTCAAAGTTAAGGTGATGGGGTGCTATGGAGGTCCTATTTTAAGGAGGCGAGGTTCTGTGGGGGGGTCAATGTTAAGGGGTAGGTGGCTGTGGCGTTCACTGTTAAGGGGCGGGGTACTGTAGAGGTCACTATTATGGGGGATGTGGGGTTCACTGTTAAGGGAGCAGGGTGCTGTAGAGGTCACTGTTATTGACAATATTGTCGATATCTTTTAACGACACACATAGATACATGAAATGAAATAGATGAAATATACCTGTGTGAAGCCGGGTCCTTCTGCTAGTTCAAAATAAACATTAAAAGATGAATTTATCTTTAAAGAGGTTCTTCAGGATTTACATATTGATACCTATCCTCAGGGTAGGTCATCAGTATGAGACTAGTAGGGTCTGACTCCCGGCAAACCCCACCGATCAGCTGTATGAAGAGGCTGCGGTGCTCCATGAGCGCTTAGGCCTCTTTCTAGGCCAGTTATGTCACGTTCATCGGCCACGTGTCCTAGATACAGCTGAGCTCCGTTCAAATGAAGGGGCCTGACTTTTGATACCAAGAATGGCCGCTATACAACATATGTCAGTTTAAGCTGTGAGGAGGTCAGGATCAGCAGGGGCCAGGAGTTGGACCCCCACCGATCTCATATTGATTACCAATACTAATTCAATCAAATCTGCATAAAACAGGTATGCTTTAACTCCGCCTGATCAACCCTGCCAGGCCTTAGGGACTGACTACACGACTACATTTGTCGCACAACATTTGATATAATGTATTTCAATGTTGTTGCAATGCAACATACCACATGTTGCGTCTGCGACGCAACTGTCGCAGTGAAATCAGACTGTCGCATCGCAGTCGCAGCATGTCCAATTGCCGAACCATTCAAATACATTATAACAAATGTTGCCGTGTAGCCAGACCCTTATATGCATGGTTTAATGGGGTTGATTCTGCTGACATATGCTCTTTAGGCCTCATGCACATGACTGTGGGACGGCCATGTCCGTGCTGAGGACCGCAAATTGTGGAATACATGAGCAGCGCCCACTTTAACACTTTATTTTCCAGGTTGCTCTGTGCACTGAGCCCCCCCCCCCCATATGCTCATTTCCCTCCGTGCATGGTGCGCTGTGGTTTCCTGGTGGTTCTGTGTCCCTCCTCAGAAGGATTAATCTTCAGGACAGCAGGTGAGGGATCTAGTCTTGTAATCCTATTAGCAGAATTCAGCTTCTGCTGCTGACAGCCTGCGCTCGCCACTTCTTAGGCTGCTGCTCGTCTGTCACCATGTTGGCGTCTCTTATGACAGCGCTGTTTTTTGTGGTACGGGTATTTGGCAAGGTCAGTATCTGGTTATGTATAAAGCATTGCTATCCGATCTATGTATCTATCATTATGGGGAGGGATCAGAAGCTAGTGATATCCACTCTTGCTCTGATCTGCACTTAGTAATTGCGCTGTATGCTAAACGTATTTATTAAGTCTTCAAATGATGTCTAACCTTTCTTATAGTACGAGAACGGCTAATTACTGGTTTAGGATTTTACTGTAGATGTCCTAAAACATATATTCAATGCCTCTGTCAAATGGCGTCTTCAATGAAATGTAAATTTGTAATGAATTAATATATAACATACTGTATGTGTGTCTGCGTGTGACCTACAGCAGTGCTTCTTAGGCCACGTTCACGTTTCAGGTTTTCCACTGATCTGTGCTATTTCATTTCGTACGAATTGGGGCACATTTATCAAGGTCCCCTGTTTTTGGCCATAAAATTAGACTGCCGTATTTCATTTGGTTGTCTTTCTTTTACTGAGTATTTATTAAAAGTCGCACAGCCGTTGATGAATTAGACTCAGCGTATTGTTATTAGTCTGACTTCCGGTGGTTGTTTTTCAGTTAGTTCAGTTTTTCAGTCGGTTCATATTCACTTAAGGGCACATGCATACGAACATATTTTCTTTCTGTGTCCGTTCCTGCATTACGGACAAGGATAAGACTATTCTATTAGGGGCCAGCTGTTCTGTTCCGCAAAATCCGGAATGCACATGGACGTCACTCATATTCTTTGCAGATCCGTTTTTGTGGACCGCAAAATACATGTGTATGGTGGATTTACACGGGCCGACTGAGCGGCCGATTGTTGGAAAGCCTTTCTTCCTGACAGTCGGCTGCTCGTTCAGTGAAGGAGACTGTGTGTTTACATACAGCAATCTCCTTTACAGTATGAGGACGAGGGATCTCTATTGCGGTCACGTGTCCTCATACTGAATAATTGTTTCTGAGCAGCAGATCACTGTTTAGATCACACGATCTGCTGCCCAGAAACTTTGAGCATTTTACTCGTTCATCGGGTGACCTGCACCAAATTTACACGGCCAGATTGTCAGGAACGGCTATGTGCAGGAACGGTCGTTCCCGATAATCTGCCCGATTCTTGGGCCATGTAAATGCACCTTTAGACAGGACTCATTTACTTCTGTGCAGAGAAAAGTTGCTTGTTTCCCAGAAAGTGCAACTTTAAATGCAAAAAAAAGAGTCACATTTCACAACTCAAAGCAGAGAGAGAAAATTTAGAAAAGTTCTCAATTAGTCTAAAAAAATCAAAATAGGCAAATGTGGCGCAAATGCCTCCAAAACAGGCGCAATTTCAGTAGTAAAAAAAATAAGACTTTCTAAAACAGTATTTTTTTTAGACTAAAAACAGATGCAAACACTAGTAGATGTGCCCCATTGATTTTAAAGGGGTTTTCCAGGATTTAACTACTGATGATTGGTGGGGGTCCGACACCCGGGACCTCCGCCGATCAGCTGTTTGAGAAGGTGCCGGCGCTTCTGTGAGCGCCGCTGCCTTCTCGCAGCTTACCAAGCACAGCGCCGTACATTGTATAGTGGCTGTGCTTGGTATCGCGCTCAGCCCCATTCACTTGAATGGGGCTGAGCTGCTCCTAGGCCATGTGATCAATGAACATGATGTCACTGGCCTAGGAAAAGTTGAGAGAAGGCCGCGGCGGTCACGGGTGCGCCGGTGCCTTTTCAAACAGGTGATCGGCGCGGGTCCCGGGTGTCGGACCGCCACCGATCAGATACTGATGACCTATCCTGGGGATTGTTCACAGATGTCAAAAGGACCCGGAAATGTGAACAAGGGTTTAGCCTTTTTTCATACATCGCTGTTAGTGATGACGTCCTTGACAAGATAGTCAATGTTTCATCCATGAAGATGCCAATGATTGGTCCATGTTTAGTCCATTAGTCCGTTTTTTATCCTCATCTGGCATCCATATTCCTTGGACACTGCTAGGCTGAAAAGGGGTTTCCAGAGCATCTACTACCAATGATCCATGAAAACCACTGGATACCATCCATGTTGTGTCAGTGGTTTTCAAAGACTCATAGGGGGGATTTATCAAAACTAGTGTAAAGGGAAACTGGCTAAGTTGCTCCTAGCAACCAATCAAATTCAACCTTTCATGTTCCAGAGCTCCTCAGAAAATGAAAGGTGAAATCTGATTGGTTGTCATGGGCAACCTTTTCCTTTACACCAGATAGATCTACCTAATAGACTTCAATGGGCATCTTTGCTCTGCAACATGGACAAAGTGGAAAACCACTGATGTGTGAGCAAACACATTAAAGTCAATGGTTAGGTGTGCTGTCTGTGGAGTACGCAATTCACTGACATGTGGAAGAGGCCTTAATCTGTGATCTTAAAGGGTTATTCCCATCTCGCGAAGGCCCTCAACAGAAGGCCCTTACCATTGCAATGCTTTACTGGAAGTGCCTCCTTTCCAAATTTTAGTTCTTTGTGGAAAGAAGGAAGAGCCATTTTTAAATTACAATGACTGCTCAGCTTGATTTAGTATTGATTTAGTGGCGAGCCAAAGAGGATAGTATTGTGGCACCACAAGCTGCATATGGCGGGTTTTATCATCACACAAGTCAAGCAAATGGTTCAGGCCCCAGAGTTCACGGGGTCCCTTGCTGGCCACAAGAGGTTGGCTGCACCCTGGCATTAGGTTAGATTGTACCCTGTGCAGGATGTCGTTTTGGTGCTCCCCACTTCCCTCCCCCACAATATCAGTGCATGTAAGGAGCACTTATTGATTCTTTGTAGACATGAAGGCATATACACTCTTCAATGTTAAAATGGCAACACCAAGAAGGACAATCGGTAAGGTTATGCAACTCGAGGAAGTAGCAGGTGTCACTAACATCTGCAGAGTATCATATTTTTAAGCACCTAGCTCCAATCAGTGGCATGTGGATGGGCGGGCATAAAAGCCAGATTGTAAGCAAAGTTTTTAAGCCACAAAAAAAACACAAAAATCGAATAAAGTTGTGTTTGATGATTGTGCGATGCCTCCTGTTCATCGATGTGCGAGTTATCACCACTTGTCGCAAACTGAGAGGGACAGAATCCTTGAAATGAGCGACCTTGGTTTATCTGGCAGATCACTACGCACCTAGGCCGAGATGTCCGCACTGTTGGATGTGCTGTATCTTGGTGGTTGGGAGAACTACAGTATGAATAACTGGAATGACAGGAAGAGGTGCACAGAGGAGAAACTGTGCACAGACGGGTCATCTGATTAGAAGAATGGCACGTAATTATCCATTATGTACTGCAACGTCACATTCAAAGCCTAGGGCGGCAAACAGTGTCTACACAAACATCAGAAGGTATTTGTATGACATTGGGCCAGACGTCTAGCTACAGATGTTCCATTGACCTCACACCACCGCTCTCAAAGGCTATTATGGTGCATAGCAAGATGGCAATGGAGGCTGGAATGCAGCTCTTCAGCAATGAGTCCTACTTTTTTCTTAGTGATAGCCTGAGATTGATCTGAAGACCATGTGGTCAACGCCACGAAGAGGCCTTCACAAGGGAACGTCACATGGTCTTGTTCCTGGGATTATGGTGTGGGGTGGCGTAATGTACTGTAGCTGTTCCCCTCTAGTCTTCATTTCAGGAACACTAACAGCTCAGCGTTACATTGATTTGGTCATGGAATAAGTGGTGAGACCATATCTCCAAAGTGTACCAGGAGCCGTTTTTTAAAAGAGCAAAGAACTGTGAGCAGTGTGCGTGGCTTAAACCTGTCACAATGGCCTGCAGCGTCTTCGGACTTGTCTCCCATCAAACACATCTGGGATGTCATTGGTGAGTAATTGCAAACGAGGGAGTTGGGAGAGAATGCTATCGGCCAAATGTGTATGGGTAGCTTTATTCAGAGCTCCCTATTGTGTATTCGAAGCTAGCAGGAGTAAATCTGTAAATCTATAACACCGAGATCTATGTAAGGATATGGCCACACGGTCAGGTTTCCTGATGTAGTTTTGGAAGCCAAAATCAGGAGTGGATCATAAAAGGAGAGAAAGTATAAAGGACAGATACAGTATGACTTCTCTTTTTTGAATCTACTCTTGGTTTTGGCTTCCAAAACTGCATGCAGAAAACTGACCATATGGTCATGCCCTAAGGCTACAACCACGGTTCGGCTGCACAGGGGCCCAGGGCCGGAGGGGGGCCCTTTCTTACCGGCGGCAGGGAGAGATGAGCGCTTCCATTTTGGAAGCGCTCATCTCTATATTCATCTGTATCGCCGTCCTTAGGACGGTGATACAGATGGATAATGCGGGGCAAGGGAGGGAGAGGCGTCTCCCTTCCCCGTTCCTCTGATAGGCTGCAGGCACTAGGCCTGTAGCCTATCAGAGGCCGGCACAGGCAGGCGTGGCCGGAAGAGGCCTGCATCGCGTCGCTGACAGAGGCAAGGAGGTAAGTATAAGTGTTAATTTTTTTCATTTAAGTTGGCACACAGTGGGGGCACTATGGAGGAGGAGCACTATGGGGGCCACTATGGAGGGCACTATGGAGGAGGAGCACTATGAGGGCATTATGGAGGAGGAGCACAATGGGGGCACTATGGAGGAGAAGCACAATGGGGGCACTATGGAGGAGGAACACTATGGGGGCCACTATGGAGGAGGAGCACAATGGGGGCACTATGGAGAAGGAACACTATGGGGGCCACTATGGAGGAGAAGCACTATGGGGGCACTATGGAGGAGGAGCACTATTAGGGCACTATGGAGGAGGAGCACTATGGGGACACTATGGAGGAGGAGCACTATGGGGGGCCACTATGGAGGAGGAGCACTATGGGGGCACTATGGAGGGCACTATGGA
The DNA here is from genome assembly GCA_900303285.1 of Rhinella marina. NCBI lineage: Eukaryota > Metazoa > Chordata > Amphibia > Anura > Bufonidae > Rhinella > Rhinella marina. The sequence continues at coordinate 94,329 of ONZH01011510.1, forward strand.
GGAGGAGCACAATGGGGGCACTATGGAGAAGGAGCACAATGGGGTTACTATGGAGGAGGAGCACAATGGTGGCACTATCTAGGTGGAGCACTATGGGGGGCCCTATCATATATACTGGCTCACATGGGGGGCACTATGGAGAAGGAGGAGGAGCATTATGGGGGCACTCTGGAGGAGGAGGACCACTATGGGGGACCCTATATATATACTGGCACTATGGAGGGGGAGGATCACTATGGGGTCCTATCTTATATACTGGCAGACATGGGGGGCACTATGGAGAAGGGGGGGAGAGGAGCACTATTGAGGTCATTGTATAGGGGCACTAAGAGGGTTTTTTGGGTACATAGTAGGGGGCATTGGCACACATTATGAGGGCACTATGGGGACATTGGCTGGCCGGGGGCACTAATTATTTCTATTGGGGGGACTATGGGGAGCACTATTACGGTGGGGGGCACAGTATCAGCTTATCACAGTTATTTTTGGGGAACATTTGGTTATAATTTAGTGTCAGGGACACTATTTCCTGGGCGCAGTTATTTTTTAACTGTGTGCCAATAATTACTGAAGGTGGTAGTATTTGAGGGGGACTGTTTCTGCAGTATAGTTTTGGGGAGCACAGTGGGCACAGTATTGGGGGTGGCAGGATGAGGAGTTCAAGAAGGTGGGAGAATGATGGAAAAGTAGGAAACTAAGATGTCTATTTGTCAAACTCCACAGAGAGAAGAGATGGCTGGAAGAAATCATCATGGCGGTCTGGTCTGAAAGGAGAAGATGAGGAAGATGAGAATATCTACATCTAAGAAGACATCACTGGATGTAAGAGGTATGTGCGCTGTATTAGGCTACTTTCACATTTGAGTTAGTGATTCCGGCAGGCTGGTCCAGCAGAGAACAGCCTTCTGGAATTCACTGGATCCGGCACTGCTGGATGCAGAATGCCCGCCGGCCCCATTAACTTTAATGGGGTCAGGCAGAGATCCGGCCACAATCTCGCAAAAATGCAGAGAATCAGCGGGACACAAACCGCTGCATGCCTGAGTTTGTGTCCGGCCAATTTCTTGCATTCTCTGCCAAATCAGGTGGCCGGATCGTAGTGCTACATGTGTGAAAGTAACCTTACCCTGTGTGTTTTGTATTGCTGTATGTAATGTTAGGACACCATAGGTTAGGTTGAGAATTTGGTTTGGGAAAGGCGGGGGTTGGGGGGGGGGGGCAGACATATTCCTTGCACAAGGGCCCTCTGCTGTCTGTGTCCGCCCCTGCAACCACACTGTGTGGCCAAGTACCGCCCGACCCCGCAAACCACTTAGTATTATTAGTAGAACCTAATTTTTTTATTCAGTTGTCATTGTTAAGGGTCGTGAGGTTTTGCGGGTTACCGTCTAATGTTTAGACCTTGATGAGTATGTATGCGTACAGTGTTGTGTACACTCACTGGTGCTAGATGGCGCCGTTTTTCTCCATCAACTGTGTATTACAAGAACACTCTGCTAGTGACAGCATTATATAAGCACTTCATAGAAAAATTGTACTTAAAAATGAATGTTCACCTTCAATGCACTTTTTTTTGGACCTAAGCATTTCAGGATGATATGAAATATAAAATATGAAGCTTCAATTTAAAGTGTACCTGAGTTTAAAAACTAAACAAAAAAACTTTGCATAATGGCTGTGCTTCTTTGTACAATCATAACTGTGAAGGAGCAGGTGTTTTTTGGGCTTCCCTAATTTTTCTTTCAGCCATATTCTTCCCTGTTTCAGCTGCATAGCTAGATACATTTCACTCAGAAGCAGGGGGCATATCCCTTCTGTGAAATCTGCCAGTACTGTACTGGTTTGACCTGCTTTCTCTGACTTCCCACTATGTTTTTTCAGCTAAAGAGCTCACAGAACAGATAAGGAGGGGATATCACACTTTTAGACACACAGGAGGCTCTTGGTGTCTTCAAAAGCTGTGTAGAAGCATTTTTTTTATCAGGCCCAAGATCTCCACTAGCTCTGATGCGCCCCCATTTCTTCTCTGCCATCTTCTGTGTCACTAAGGCCCCATTTACACGACCGTATGAATGGGGCCGTATCTATTCCGCAATATTACGGAATAGATGCGGCCCCATTCACCTCTATGGGAGCAGGGAGCCGCCACACGGAGCTAGCTCTGTGCTGCGGCTCCGCTGAAAAATATGAAGCATGTCCTATACTTGTCTGCATGCACGGACAAGTATAGGCATTTTGAATGGGGCCGCCCGGCAATAATGCGGACCCGCAATAATACGGTCGTGTGAATGGGGCCTAAGGATGGAACTTGCCTGACAACAGGCAGTGAACTGCAAATCCAGTGGAAGTGAGCCCCCTAGTGGCTATGACTTTACAGCCTTTTTTCAGGTGGATGCAGGCAGATTTTTTAAATTAAGTGATTTAGAAATTTGCTAGTTACACCATTCTCTATTAAATGAAATGAAATTGCGTGAAAATACAGAGACACTTTAAGCATCATTGCTCAATGGCTTGGTTAAAAATCTTGAAATGCATTACGTAGAAAATATTTAATCACAAAGGAAAATGTCACCAGTTTATTAAACTGTTCTACTTATTTGTGGTTGAGATTACCCATTGCAGATGTGGACTGTGACCTGAACTCATCGCTGTGTTCTATTCCTACAGTTAGGCAGCTCACTATTCCGAGAAGAACAAGCCCCGTATCTTATGTACCAGCCCCTTCCATGGCATGTGCAGTATGTAACACAGAACAGACGGGCGAGCCGAGACCAAGAGGTAGATGAGAACATGTCTGTCAACTATTGTGCAGTTCTGTAGATAGAATTATGATGGTTTTTCTAAAACAGCAAATAATAGAAATATTAAAGGGGTTTTAAAAAAGTTTTTTAATCTTTTGAACAGGTCATCAGTAAAAAAACTCCCGACACCCAAGATCCCTGCTGATCAGCTGTATGATAAGGGCACCAGCGCTCATAGTAGCGGTCTCAGCCTTCTTGTAGCTCACCAAGCACAGCGCCGTACATTGTATAGTGGCTGTGCTTGGTATTGCAGCCCAGGACCATTCACTTCAATGTGACAGATGAACATAACGTCATATCCCCGATAAAATACATGCTATCTCCTCTTCCTGAAAAAAGAATTCTGTGACAGAAGTAACAGCCAGGATGTTCATGCAGTGGATATCTCATTCACAGAAGGAACAGGAAAAATTAAAGGGTCACTAATTTTTCCAAAAACCTTTGATATGTCATGATACTTATCGAAATTTTAGATCAGTGGAGATCTGAGAGCTGAGACCCCCTCTGATCCCTACAACGAGAGGAAAGAAGTGGGTGCGTATCACGCTCTATGTCCCGGCTGCAGGAGATGGGCTCCATAGAAGTCTATGGGCCTGACTCGTTTCTGTCTTCAGCAGCGAGGGGTGCACTTCTCTCCCCTCGTTCTAGAGATCGGTAGGGGTCTCAGTTTTTAGAAAAGATAGTGACCCTTTTTTTTACTTTCTTCACTTCGCTGCTGGATATGAAACTACAGTGGATCCTGGGTTCTGCGTCAATCTTTTATGAAACCATAGGGGTCTCTTCCACAGTCTGCCCGGTTCCTCTTCATGTCAAGAGGCTCCTAAAATATACTTGCAAAGGAAAAATGAGATGTCTGTTCATAGAGCAAGATGACTGAAAACAGTTAATAAGATTATAAAAAAGAGTGTGTTACCATGAACTTCACTGATAAACCAGGCACAATGTCATGAAGGACTAGCTCAGCTGAATGTAATGATGCTTTTCACTTCACAGAAAAACTTTTAATTCATATGCAAATGAGCAGTTAGGTGCACAGTGGGCGGGTCCAAGCCACTCTGTGCACCCTTGCTCCTCCTCCTTCCTCTGACAGCCCCTCTCTCTGTCTCTGTAAATATTTGCAGGATATGCCATAAATATCTGATAGGTGAGGTCTCTGAAACCCCCCACTATCAATCCCCCTAATCTGTTTCATAATACAAGGAATGACAGGGAGAGCTGGCCTGGTACATTATAGTCTATGGGGCGAATACACGTCATTTCTAATATGTGCTGCATGCTTTTTATAGAATTATTTTTTCTACTGCATATTAACCCTTCATATGTTTATTTACACATTGTAGAGAAGAGGAAGCTGTCAGTACACGTGTACAACGTACCCTGCGAGAGGTCAGTGTTCACCATACGTATGCATGCATGCTATAGAAAAATGTGCTGATTTGGTGGTTAAAATGCTAAAGCTTGTGTTAAGTCATATTCCTAAATCAGATCGATGCATAATTGTGGTGAAGGGTGTATGTACCATACAGGCAGCCCTTGTAGGGAATTAAGGTTGGGTGCCAAGGTTGACTCCTGTCTACATGGCTGTGGGTAAGGGCAAGGTGCGCCAAACGAACACCACACCTTTATGTCCTGGGTTGTAAAACCCAACACCATAATGGGGGCCCAGGTTGGTCCTTGCCATGTTGCCCCATCCTCTTCTGTGGACACCAAAGGGTGTAGACCAAGGGTCCAAATAATTGTCTTATTGAAGCACTTGGAGGGGCCGCGATAAAGCTGAGACTAGACAGCACCATGCAGTGCGCAAGAGCTGTAATTTACCTATAAATGACAAAATACAGTCAAATCACAGAAAGGTCACAGGCAAATAATCATCTCATGCTACTTGCACTGTGGTCTGTACTGGTCTATGATGAAAAAGCTACTTGTGACCAAAAAGTGGGATGACATTTTTTGGCTTTGGAACCAATTACTGGTTTTCCGTAGAATTATGGACTCAAGTTACAATGGTTTCAAATTACAATGATCATCCCCAAACCAATTAAAGGTTTTGGCCACTTTCTGGTTGTTGTTGACCAATGTGTTTGTGGGATAATTATATAGCACTTACTAATATAATCCTTGTTGAAATTCTGTGCCATTTTCTATATTTCATAATGTATGCTTCCTTGTTTGCTGAGTCTTTTGTGCTGTCCATAAAATGGCTGCTAATGGAGGGTCATGTGACCTGGCAAATCACGTCCATGTGATGCCTCCTATATTCAAATACACTATACCTGCCATCTGTACTTGCACTGTTGGGAGTTTAGTAGCAGGCCAGTGTGTTTGAATGGAGAAGACATAACATGAAGGTGGCCATCTTATGGACAGGACCTCTTTGCCGACAGCATAGAAGATTTGCCTAACAAGGGGACATGGCTCATGACATTTAGCAAATGGCACAGATTATCAACACAGACTATATTAATAAGTATCATTTAAAGGGAGTCTGTCACCTAATCTGAGCGCTTTAGACCGCTCAAATCATGTTATAGACTGTTTAGCCCCCATTACAATGGCCCACACATGCGCACTGCTCTGCCCATTATGGGTCGAAGAACCACTATGCAATAAGACTAATGGGCAGAGCAGTGCGCATGTGCAGGCCACCCTGAAGCTGCGCACACATGAGATCAGGTTGGATGTGATAGCAGGAAAGAAGGGCGGGCCAGAGGGCTGAAAGAGGTGTGGTTTTCTGGGCACATCGCCAAGGGGCCTGGGCACTTGAGGCAGTAACGCCACCCCTGGGCACTTGCCAAAGCTCATTTGCATGTTTATAAAGTGTATTTTTCATGATCTCGATGAGGGACACAGACAAGAGAAGTACCATTGTAATGGGGGTCAAACAGTCTATAACCTGATCTGAGCGGTCTAAAATGCTCAGATTAGGTGACAGACTCCCTTAAATTATCCTGCATACACATTGGTCAAAAGTAGCCAGAAAGTGGCCAACTCCTTTAATATTAACCCCTAATAATATAACTTGACGGACCACTGTACATGGAAACGCGCACTAGGTATAGTGTTTGCCACATTGAATATAATGTGTATCAAACCAGTCCCTGTATTCAGGGGTGCACCTAGCCTTTCTGCTGCCTGAGGCGAAAACTAAAATGGCGCAAACACCCCCCCCCCCATGCCAATTTCTTAACCTAACCCCTTTACCACAACGAAAGAGCTCATTGGTGGTGCACCCCTGCCTATGTACAAAGTATCAGTCTGCTCCTCACTCTTATTCCTATGAAAAACGTCTCCCAAGGGCCCAGCTGGTGGGATTTCCTTTTCAAAGTGCCCAAGCCCACGGCCCTTCCCCGCAATCTGCTCTCTAACCTTTCAAAGCCTCCTCCCTATACCACTGCGATGGGAGGTTAGGAGGCGAGCAGACAGCGGGGAAGGGTAGCAGCAGGCTTCGGCACTTTCAAATCCCACCAGCTGGGCACTTGCCAGGAGTCAGGTGATCAATGTTAAACACCTGGAAAACCCCTTTAAGATGACAGAACCACTTTAGGTTGACAAGTGGCAGATAAACTGTGGAATTTCCACTACATATTACAGAAATTGACCTGCCATGTGGATTTTAAATCTGTATCATGCCAATTTATGTTGAATTTCCAAAGTGGATTTCATCCTTCACAATACACCGGGTAAAATCCAAGACAAATCCAAGCAAAATCTGCACACGTGGGCACCACAGTGTCTTAACAGGTCCTAGGTTTGTGAAGACATCTGCATGGAGTTTGTATGTTCTCCCTGTGTTTGTGTGGGTCTTCTCTGCGTTCTCTGGTTTTCTCCCATTCTCCAGAGATATACTAATAGGAAATTTAGATTCTGAGCCCCACTGGGGGACACCAATGTGAAGCGCTGCTATAGGAGTAGCTCTGAATTATATTGTATCATTGTCACGTAATATCTGTCCTCTCCCAAAATGTCCTTTACGTCCGTACTGTAATCGGATCAGATCTATGCTAATCCTTCCAGCTGAAGAGAGGATATGTGCTTACTATTTATAGTCAATCAGGAAGAAGTATAGGACCATGGCAAACCTTTCTTCTCTGTCTATTCGACAGGTCTGAGGAGCCCACGGAGGGACATCTCCACGCAAGATGCCACTGAGCGAGCTGCCCTCACCATTCAGAGTCATTACCGTAAATATCAGCAGCACAAGCACCAGTAGGCGTAGGTGTCCGGATATACTGCACATGTCCGAAGCAGCGCTGTCCTGGAGTGGAATGAACCTGCTGACCAGAAATCACCTCTGCAACTTAAATGAGCATAAGTGACACCTCTCACACTAGATCAGGGGCTTCTACCTCACAAATGGGGACATGTATGAAAGAGGGCTATAAAATAACACACCAAATTTATAGCTCCATTACTTATCTATATAATAACCTGCCCCTTCACGTGTGCCTGAATAGCACTGCCTTTTAATAAATTTTAATAGAATATATATTTTCAATGGGGGCCTGTGGCTGCAAGGTGACCACCATCTCCCTTAGGTTTCAGAGTAATGTGCTGGTCACCTTTATAGAGGAAGCTATATTTCTTTTTGTTCACATCCCCTTGCACCTAGCACAGATAGTACTGCCTCCCTGTCTGTCTGTAAATGATATAGGAACAGATAATACTGCCTCCACCTCTACACCTAAGTGATATAGGAACAGACAGTACTGCCTTCATGTCTCTATATAAATTATATAGGAACAGACAGTACTGTCTCCACCTCTACACATAAGTGATGTAGAAACAGACAGTACTGCCTCCTTATCTGTCTGAAAATGATATAGGAATAGGCAGTACTGTCTCCCTGTCTCTCTGTAAATCATATAGGAACAGACAGTACTGCCTCCCTGTAAATCACATAGGAGCAGACAGTACTGTTTCCTTGTAAATCATATAGGAACAGACAGTACTGCCTCCCTGTAAATCACATAGGAACATACAGTACTGCCTCCCTGTAAATCATATAGGAACAGACATTACTGCCACCCTGTAAATCATATAGGAACAGACAGTACTGCCTCCCTGTAAATCGTATAGGAACAGACAGTACTGTCTCCTTGTAAATCATATAGAAACAGACAGTACTGCCTCCCTGTAAAGGATGTAGGAACAGACAGTACTGCCTCCCTTAAATCATGTAAGAACAAGCAGTACTGTCTCCTTGTAAATCATATAGGAACAGACAGTACTGTCTCCTTGTAAATCATATAGGAACAGACAGTACTGCCTTTCTGTAAAAGATGTAGGAACAGACAGTACTGCCTCCCTTAAATCATGTAAGAACAGGCAGTAGTGTTTCCCTATCTCTCTGTAAAAGATGTAGGAACAGACAGTACTGCCTCCCTTAAATCATGTAAGAACAGGCAGTAGTGTTTCCCTATCTCCCTGTAAATGATGTAGGAACAGATAGTACTGCCTTCCTATCTCTTTGTAAATGATGTAGGAACAGACAGTACTGCCTCCCTTAAATCATGTAGGAACAGACAGTAGTGCGTCCCATCTCTCTGTAAATGATGTAGGAACAGATAGTACCTCCTGTCTTTATGTGGTGAACGTGGGCATGTACGTACAAGGCTGCAAGCATAGCAGGCGCTATGGGGTTCAGCAGCACAGTATATGGTGCTATTACCGATTACTCAGTCTGGATGAAGTCGAGAGTGGGAAATTTTATGCAGATCACTGGAAGATCACTAAAAGTAGTGAAATATACAAGAGACTGAGTGGAGGCCAAAAGACTTTCATGCTTTCATGGATAGAGACCCCATTCCAGATTTTGCTATGGAACACCTATGATTACTCCCACTGGAATCCTCTCCCACTTTTAAACACAGCACTAATTAATAAAAAGCAACTTTCTAAAAATATGGCTGCTAGACCCAAGAAATTACACGTAACTGGACTTAAAGGGAACCTGTCATCTCCGAAACACCCCCTGAACTAGAGTAAGTGTTGTATAGTGTAAGTGATGCTGAATCCGATTATGAAAGTTTTATCTTCATACTCACTTCCATTCTGACGCTGTGCTCCCACAAACCAGCAGTAAAATGCACTCAGTGGACTCTTCTTTGAGTCCTCTCCATTATGTGAGTGAGCACTGGAGTCCACTGAGTGCATTTTACTGCAGGTTTGTGGGAGCACAGTGTCTGAATGGAAGGGAGTATGAAGATAAAACTTACATATTCGGATTCAGCATCACTTACACTATACACCGCTTACTCTGGTTCAGGGGTTGTTTCGGGGAGATGACAGCTTCCCTTTAAATATAATTAAGGCCAGAAGATTGCAGATCAGTATGTAGATGTTAACTGGCAGGTTCATGGGTGGGGTGAGATTGGCCATAAACACGGATTACAAAATTGTCAACTTAAACCATGAAACTTTTTTCAGCTTTTTGAACATTTTTTCAAGATATTCAAATCTCTACTGTCATTCTGCAACCTCCTTCATACATGACCCCATACTCTAATAATGCAGTATCAGAACACATTCATCTTATTGGAGATCATACAGATATTCGTGGTTCAGAATTTGTATTCTACCATTGTATTTGTTAAAGGGATTCTCCACTATAGCTGCCTCCTCCGTCAAGGCCAAAGTGACCCGCAGGGTCTCCACAAGATATAGACTCTAGAAGGGCGTGGAAACAGCACTATATTTTGTGTACAGGTATGGACGGTCACACAGGGGTGCACCTAGCCTTTCTGCTGCCTGAGGCGAAGAATGAAACAGCACCTCCCCCAATGCCAATTTCTTAACCTAATCCCTTCCCTTCAGCTCATGAACCTTCAGCTGCCCCCTCTTGCCCCTACCTGGTGCTGCCTGAGGAGATCGCCTCACCTGGCCTCATTGGTGGTGCATCCCCGCGGTCACATACATAAGGGATCCAGTCCTGTTACTGCCTCCTGGGTCACTATGGGGCTGGAGGAGCAAAGAATCCCTCTTATTACCATTAAAATATTGCATGGACTCAAAAACTCTGATAATTCAATTTGTCAAGTTCAATTGTAGTTGTTCTTCTTATGTTTTTCCTATTGGTTGTTCTTGTAAGGGTAAATTCACACGTAGCAACGGAGGTGCAGTTAAAACTGCTTCAAAAACGCATTGGAATTTTGTACATGTAATTTATTTTAGAGGTTTTCAGTGCGGTTGCAGTTTTTACAGGTGATGCATTTTAAATAAATTTGTTTCACCTGTAAAAATCGTACCCATGTTGAAAAGCCCAGCAATGATGTATGCAGTTTTTGCATATGTTCTCTGATGCGGTTCAACTGCATTATCTGAATACACCCTAAACCTTTCTAAACATAAAGGAGAATTTTTCATTTGCTTACAATTTCTGCCATTTTTCAGAATCAATGTTGTCTGTACGTCTTGTGGTTTCATAAAAAGATTTAATAATAGTTAAAGGACCCTTTTAATGTATCATTTTTCAGTCCTGTGGAATCAGACCCCCGCCAATTTGCCAATGACCTCTATCGAGAATACTCCATCAATATACATAGTGATCTGGAACAACCCCTTTAAAGGGCATCTGTCAGCAGCTTTGTACCTATGACACTGGCTGACCTGTTACATGTGCACTTGGCAGCTGAAGACACATGTTGGTCCCATGTTCATATGTGCCCGCATGGCTGAGAAAAATGTTTTAATATATGCAAATGAGCCTCTAGGAGCAACGGGGGCGTTACCGTTACACCTAGAGGCTCTGCCCTCTCTGCAACTCCTGTGCCCTTTGCACTTTGCTTGACAGGATCAGGCATTAAGATGCTTTCACTGCCACTGACCTGTCAATCAACATTATTGACGTAGCATTATAATCCAGAATACAGAGAATGCAGTTGAAAGTGAAAGTAAACACAGGTTTTACTGATTTCACTCCTGACTTGATTTCTCACCGATATATCTTCAGATGTAATGGATATAATGCTGATAGTTTAAAAGCTTGGAATGCCAGCTTTCAAACAAGACTGGGTACATATCTCTAGCTGTTACCAATCCCAAGATATGAGCAGCTAAAGCAGCCCTCCCCTCTTCTTAAGTCCGGTTTGCTTTGGGCGGTTGACAAAGCAAACCGCACCCCGCCAGGCACTTGGGAGCCGTTTCAGCTGTTTTTCAGCAGAATAAGAGCACTTTTTTTTGGACATGGAATAAAGACATAAAGTATACACCAGTATGATTGGAAGATATACAGTTGAAAATGACGTGACAGATTCCCTTTAAAGCTTTTTCAAAATGGCAGGTGTTATGGGATGTTTCCCATATGCAGCGGCTAGTACCTATCAAAAGTGGTCCAAGGAAGGTCATTCAGTGAATCGGTGACTGGATTATTGGCACCCAAGGCTCATTGATGCACATGGAGAGCAAAGGGTTTGGTCGGTTCCCACACAAGAACTACTGCTGAAAATTTATGGCTGTACACCTTTAGGGCCCATTCACATGACAGACTTTGCTGGCAGAACTTTGGTATGAACGCAGCACTAAAATTCCTTTATCCCAGTATGTAGATTGGCTACTACGCCCCTTTATTGAAAGGAATATCCTCTTTTTAGGGGATACTAGGGACGTTTTGGAGGCCATTAAGGATATTCAGCGACAAGAAGGTTATTTGTTTTTGAGAGTTTATATACGAGAATACCACACGGTTTAAGGTGTACAATGCGTCCGCTGATATTTAGAACAGCAGAAGAAAAGCAGTGATTATATTGAGTTTGGAGGAGAGTTGTTGGAGTTTCTTTTGAAGTATAATGCATTTATGTTTGGCATGTACATCTGCTAATTTGTTTGGCCTTTGAGGATGAGTATGTATTCACCACAAAGAATGCCTTTGTATCTTGTATTAAGCTTTTTTTTTTAGATTTATAGAGGATGAGGGTCATGTATTGAGACCGGCGTTTTAGACACTGGGCTGAAGAACCCCTATATCTGGTGGTGCATCTGCCGGCCTCTTGATAACTTCAGCGCATCCAGCGCCAGTCTAAATGTAAGCAGCCTAAAACAAGTGTAGAAAATGATGAATGAGGCGGGCCTGCCGGCCGTCCCCTTCCCCGCCCAGGCCATTCCCCCTTTTTTTAGACCTGGCGTGAGCGTGGAAAAAGTCGCAGATTGCGGCCATCTGCACCGCCATCTGCACTGAAATATGCCTAATATAGGCATATACAGGCGTATTTCAGGATAATAAATAACCCCCGATGTCTTTATTGTTTGGACAGAAACCAAAGTGTCATTTGAGGAATTCGTGGAGTATTTGAATACGCTATGAATATGAGGTTCACCAGTAAGTGCCCTCTGTTTTACTGTGCGATCCCATGTCAGGCAGCCGCTTTTCCCAGTGTTTCAGCGGCACATTGCACAGTAAAACTGAGGGCACTGCGCATGTGTGAGACTTGGGAAGGCCGAACTGCGTGCTGCCACTCAAAGGTAAGAGGGGGTGCGGTTACCTTGACTTGAAGCAACCTAGACTTCAAGCTGGCATGCAAAATAGTGCGAACGGATGATAAAAGATCGTTTTCTGACCTTATGCAGCATCGGACTGCAGGATGAGAAATATGATTAGTATCACACTGTGGGCTACTCTGAGGTACTGCTGGCAGGTTTACATGCATTTGGGAGGTGACAGGTTCCCTTTAAGGTTAAAATACACCAGTGTACAGAAAACCCACTGCCACAAATTCCCTCTTGCCCTTCTGTAGCTTCCATCCCCCTCATGTTAAAACTGCTGTCCCATATGGACAACTTGTACGCTTATGAAGGATTGTGAGTGAAGAAAAGGATTTTATTGATCAATCCAGAGATCTAAAAAGACGACTCTTGGGGAGAGGCTTTCCGGAACATATACCGGATGACTCTTTTCAAAAGGCGTTAAGAAGAGATAGGAGGGACTTAGTCACTAGTAGGAGAAGGAGCAGTTTCTACTTTCAAGTATACCTCCATGGCCCCTATAATAAGCAAGGCCATTATAAATAATTGGCCCATGTTGACACATGATGAGGCCCTCAAAGAGAGAACCAGCAGAGAAGGAAGAGCCGCACCATTAGAGACAGTGTAGTGGTGAGTAGATTCCAGGACAGAAGGAATAATTGGTTAGACAAATGTGCCCCCCAAGGAAACTATAAAGCCTAATTCACATTTCCGTGAAACACGGTCCGGGACGATCCGTGAAATCCCGGACCGTGCTCCTTCTGAGGACGGGAGCGCACGGCGTCATTGGTTGCTATGACGCCGTGCGCTTCCTGAGGCTGCCACTGTACAGTGATACAAGTGTATCACTGTACAGCAGCGGCCCCAGGAAGCGCACGGCGTCATAGCAACCAATGACGCAGTGCGCTCCCGTCCTCGTGCGCTCCTGTCCTCAGAAGGAGCACGGTCTGGGATTTCACAGACCGTGCTCCACGGAAATGTGAATTAGGCTTGAGTGTGGAGATTGTTCCATATGTAAGTTTATGAGAAAGACAAATAGAACTGGCTTAGTTGCCTATAGCAACCAATTTCCACCTTTCATTTTCCAAAGTAGCTGTCCAAAATGAAATGTGGATTCTGATTGGTTGCCATGGGCAACTAAGCCAGTTCTACTCTATACCAGTTTGATAAATGACCCCAAAAGTATTTGAATATAGGAGGGATTCAGCAAGTAGTGACACAGTTCATCTCATGTAAAACACAATACTTGGTATATGTCATTCTCTGCCCATGTGGTAGATTTCATTCAAAGAACATAAGCAATCTGTTGAGAAAGGCAAAGGTTTACCAAGACTAATAGAACACGTGAGGACGGCACATGGAAGAGATAGCGACATACTAACGTACAGGCCTAGAATTGGTATACGCATCATGAAACGGTCGTATGAATGCCACAAATCATTCTTATACCACATATGTTTGTAGATCTATGCACGCTGAGCACCACCGCATTCACATTGCCACAGGATGCCATTTCTGGTTTGAACCGGGCACACGTGACAATGCCAACCCGGGACTTTAGCTATAGTTTATGACATATATATCAATCTGCTCAGCTCTACAACATGCTGCCTGTAGCTGAAACATGTTCAACTTGACGGGTTCCCTTTAAAGCCGTGACCGTGCCAAGAAAGGAGATGTTCTTGGTGGCGTGCGCGGACAGCCGCAGCTTGAAGCCACGAAGTGCGTCCATGCTCCATTCAATAAATACTACAAGAAAATTTAGACTAACAATACATGTTCACAGGTGCATATCCATAAAGCACGCATACAGAAAATAATAAAAGTATGGCTGCACAACATTTCACAAGCAAACAATAGAACTAAGGAATGGGGATCATTCTAAATTAAAGTGGTATTATACCTACTAGAAATGAAAATTGAAAAAATAGAAGCTCTTTGCGCACATTTTTGATCAAACGTGTGTCGGGCCCATCCACCAGGCGTCAAGGTGGCTTCCGCAGATGGGTTCCTAACACTAACAGACTGCCTCTCCTGGACTTACCTAAGCCTACAATATTAAGGGCGGTGTAGGAACCAGCTACATTTATACTCTGCTCAGAAGCCCCAGGCAGATGGGCGTTGCTCAGTCTAAAAGAGGCCGCTACCCTCAATATATACTACAAGAAAATTTAGACTAGCAATACATGTTCACAGGTGCATATCCATAAAGCAAGCATACAGTGAAGCTAAGGTTGCAAATCATCCAAAATCTGCCGTGTGAATGGGCCCTTAGAGGTGTGGAGTCCATGCCTGTTGTTTTGGTGGCACGAGGGGGCCCTACACAATACAAGGCAAGTGGTTTTAATGTTCTGGCAGTTTACGTTCCACAGCAATTTGATGGATGAAGATAATTATTGATATCCCACAGAAATCACTGTCACGGATTCTGTTTTTATCCTTCAGTAACTAATACAATAAAACAAATGAAAACGATGAATTTCGTCTTATACTTTTCTGTCTTTTTTAGTGTGTTTTACCAACGCCCAGCTTTTTACAGTTTTCTTCCAGTTCTAATCAAGATGTCCTAGATTCTTAAGTGGGAACGTGCGTCGATGGCACATCAGGGTGTTGAGAAGTGCAGGTTCCTCAGCCGATTTAGCAGGAATCAGGGCGTCCTCTAATGGCACTGGGTAAGGGCCATATTAGATGGGTGCTTCAGCCTCCTGTCCTGCCACTTCTGTGACATTAGAGGTGATGTGCTCATGAATACTGCCAGAGGCTTCTATAACAGCTTTGTCTCATTATCACACAATGGGGGGGTTCTTGGTGGAAATGTTTCTATCACTGCATGCAGGGGAAGTTTCATTGCTAAAATAATATACTGGAAGTGAATGATGGGACGGACTCTACCTCCATACAAATTGAGCAAATGCTTGCGGCCCCAGACAATCAGCAGTTGGCTGAAAAAATAGAAAAACTGACTAAATCTGGGACAGTTATAGCGCCTGTGCAGCTGGATCATCTGCAAAGGGGTCAGGGATTGAGAGGGGTGACCTTCCCATCTGTAGAGCTGAAGCAGAAGTGCCCAGGCTGCACAGCTAAGCTGAGAATGGGGCTTAGCGGGGCATTAGGGCAAAGCTTAGCAATGTGTTGGGGTGGAGCTTAGCGGTGTGACAGGTGGAGCTTGGAAGTATGATGGGGCAGAGCTAAATGATGTGATGGGGAGCTTAGAGGTATGATGGGGCAGAACTAAGAGGTATGATGGGGCAGAGCTTAGCAGTGTGACAGAGAGGCCTAGAGGTATAATGGAGCAGAGCTTTAGCAGTGTGACAGAGAAGCTTAGAGGTATGATGGGGCAGAGCTTAGCAGTGTGACAAAGAAGCTTAGAGGTATGATGGGGCAGAGCTTAGCAGTGTGACAGAGAAGCTTAGAGGTATGATGGGGCAGAGCTTAGCAGTGTGACAGAGAAGCTTAGAGGTATGATGGGGCAGAGCTTAGCAGTGTGACAAAGAAGCTTAGAGGTATGATGGGGCAGAGCTTAGCAGTGTGACAGAGAAGCTTAGAGGTATGATGGGGCAGAGCTTAGCAGTGTGACAGAGAAGCTTAGATGGTATGATGGGTCAGAGCTTAGCGGTGTGACAGAGAAGCCTAGAGGTATGATGGGGCACAGCTTAGCGGTGTGACAGAGAAGCCTAGAGGTATGATGGGGCAGAGATTAGCAGTGTGACAGAGAAGCTTAGATGGTATGATGGGTCAGAGCTTAGCGGTGTGACAGAGAAGCCTAGAGGTATGATGGGGCACAGCTTAGCGGTGTGACAGAGAAGCCTAGAGGTATGATGGGGCAGAGATTAGCAGTGTGACAGAGAAGCCTAGAGGTATGATGGGGCAGAGCTTAGCGGTGTGACAGAGAAGCTTAGAGGTATGATGGGGCACAGCTTAGCAGTGTGACAGAGAAGCCTAGAGGTATGATGGGGCACAGCTTAGCAGTGTGACAGAGAAGCTTAAAGGTATGATGGGGCAGAGCTTAGCGGTGTGACAGAGAAGCTTAGAGGTATGATGGAGCAGAGCTTAGCAGTGTGACAGAGAAGCTTAGAGGTATGATGGAGCAGAGCTTAGCGGTGTGACAGAGAAGCTTAAAGGTATGATGGAGCAGAGCTTAGTGGTGTGACAGGGGAGCTTAGATGTATGATGGGGCAGAGCTTAGCAGTGTGACAGAGAAGCTTAGAGGTATGATGGAGCAGAGCTTAGCGGTGTGACAGAGAAGCTTAGAGGTATGATGGGGCAGAGCTTAGCAGTGTGACAGAGAAGCTTAGATGGTATGATGGGTCAGAGCTTAGCGGTGTGACAGAGAAGCCTAGAGGTAGGCTTCTAGGTCCCTCTGTCCCTCTTTGATAGTTAAATGTCCCTCTTTTTGACCTGCATGCATAAATGTCCATTAATAAATTTACTAAATTTGCTCCTTACTAAAGTGTCTGCATGGTTTCTACCTGCATATTATACCAAAACTTCATTATTTGATGCAATTTTGACTTTAAAATATCTATAATATGATGTTTTATGTGCTAATATTTATATGGACATTGAAGCACAATGTATGAAAAAAACTGCCGTGATGCACGCAGCACACATTGTCCCTCTTTGCAATTTTCAAAAGTTGGGAGGTATGGCTTAGAGGTATGATGGGGCAGAGCTAAGCAGTGTGACAGAGAAGCTTAGCGGTACGGATGTAGCAGGGTTAACACACAAACCCTTAACTCAAATTTCTTAACTTCATCGTGTTATCTTGAAACAAAAGCTATTGAAAAGCAATTGAAGGTGTTTGCTTAACGCATTTAGTTTAGACATGTCTCAGAAAGCATGTGTGCTAACTCTACTACATCTGTATGATGGGGCAGAGCTTAGCAGTGTGACAGAGAAGCTTAAAGGTATGATGGGGCAAAGCTTAGCGATGTGACAGAGAAGCCTAGAGGTATGGGACAGGGAAACTTAGAGGTATGATTGGGAAGAGCTTAGTGGTGGGACAGGGAAACTTAGAGGTATGATTGGGAAGAGCTTAGTGTTGTGATAAGGGAGCTTAGAGGTATGATGGGGCAGAGTTTAGAGGAATTCCTTAGCAGTGCCATGATGGGCCCCTCAGTCATAACTTTGCTTGGGGCCACATAAATGCCATATTCACCCCTGATGTCGGGTTTCATATATCAAAACTGTCTCAGATAGAGTGTCTCTGATGTCCACAACAATTTATGCATATTCCATTTCTCCTTTAAATATTATCATTACTTGGGATCAGTTATGGTAGATGAAGTCCAATGCTCTGCTCGCTGACCTGCTACACCGCAGGTCAATCTCCATGCAGAAAATTTCCACAGCATGTGGATGAGGTTTTGTTAAAGCTCCTCCACATATCTAGTTCTGTATTCTGCTGCAGATCTTATATATGCAAATCCGCAATCTGTAGCATGTTTTCAACCTGTGAATTTCCTCTAAATTATGACCCTTATTTCCTACCTCACGTTGTGACTTAGTAACGCTCATGGAGAATAACCCACTTGTCTTGTAAACCATATGCACACGGACTATAAATAATAATGCGGTCCCTTTTCTCAGCCTTCAAGTTGGGGAATTAGTTCTTCGCTCATCAGATCCAGTAGTGCTTAGATAATGCATAAAATATGCAGCAGGCATAAATATTAATACCCACCCTACTGGTATACTACAGCATGGGTTACCAGACAGTCCTGCAAACATTACATGAGACTGGATTAGGAACAGAATGACTGGATTTCTGTAATCATACATCTATTGATACGTATGACTAAACCAGTGACCTATCTCACCTGGAAAATGTAAATACGCTATATACTGAGCAGGGTTCATCGTAATTCGCCATCTGTCACTATTCTAGACCTAATCTGTAGAATCTCCCACTACTTTGACAAGGTCATGGACGTACACAGATCTCATGGGGCCACATAGCAAAATGCAGAATGATCCCCCTCCGTCACGTACAATTTCCCAGTACGTGTGACTCACTGTTTATGGGGGTCATGGCTTGCACTACTTAGGGTGACCAGACGTCCTCTTTTCCCCGGACATGTCCTACTTTTGGGCATTAAAAAAATGTCCGGGGGGAATTGGAAAATCGTCCGGGATTTTGTTGGACTGCCTCAAACTGTTTGAGTCAAACATAATTTATGTTTGACTCAAACAATTTGAGGCAGTCCAACAAAATCATTTTAACTTTTAAAATGGCCTTTAGGGTTAAAAATAATAAAAACAAACTCACCTTTTCCACTTGTTCGCGGCGCAGCCGGTCCGGTGTCTTCTTTCTTCTTTCCCGGCCTTGCAGGACCTGCAAAAGGACCTTTGGTGACGTCACCGCGGTCACCACGTGGTGAGCGCGCTCACCGCGCGGTCACGTCACCAAAGGTCCCTTTGCAGGTCCTGCAAGGTGAAAGAAGAAAGAAGACACCGGACCGGCTGTGCCGCGAACAAGTGGAAAAGGTGAGTTTTTTAAAATAATTTTTAACCTCTAAGGGCCATTTTAACAATTATTTTCTGTTATAACCATGTTATAACGGAAAATAATAAAGGGAAGTTCGGGTCCCCATTCCCTGGGGTATAGTGTAATGGCATTACACTATACCCCAGGGAATGGGGGGACCTGAATGTCCCTTTATTATTTTATTTCTGAAAAGGAGCACACTTTTTTTTTTTTTTTTTTTGGGGGGGGGCTGTCCTCCTTTTCAGAAACCCAGATCTGGTCACCCTAGCACTACTCACCTAGCAGCAACCGACTAGGGTACCTAAGGCCACTAGTAAAATTCATTCTGGGGTGCCCAATGTACAGTTACATGCAAATAGTACCGGCTTACATAGTGGCAGGCAGCAGCGAGATGCTTAAGATATGGGGTCCTTGCAGTGACTTTGAGAAGGCAGGTCCCTATGGATAGAGCATACTGGCTGGCATCTATAATAACTGGGTAGTCTCTTAAATAATCTAACCAGTTTTCTATATGGCGGGTTGAGATTCTGTAAGCTGCCTATTCGCTTGTAGCACCATGTGCCACTTTTGCAAGGGGTGGGTGGACTGGGGGTTCACCGTTGCTCTGGAGCCCACCGGGGGGGATCCACCTGTTCCCCTGTAGGCCAGTCTGAGTCTGGGTAGGTTCATTACATACTATCTGCATCCTAGGCTATGTCCCTTACACCATACTTTAGGCAAATATATATATATATATATATATATATATATATATATATATAACTTAAAAACACCAATGTAGATAGCTAAGGCATTCCCTCAGAAGTGAATGGGGAAGTGGTCACCATGGCCACCACCCCTCCATTCCCAGTTCCCATGATCACCAGGGGTTCCAGCAGTCAGACCCTCTGGGATCACATATTCTATGGTAAGTTAATACATGTTTACTATTGTCTGCAGTGAGCAGGATAATGAGCCCAAAGGGATTAAATGAGAGCACCTAATCAGCTTGAGGAGACTTATAGGCCATGCATGCTCCTCTGGAATTCTGGGAAGAAAGGGATGCAAATGAAATCTTATCAAGCTCTGCCTCTAATGCTATCAGATGTAAAGTAGCTATCATATGGTCCCTCAGCCCAACGGGGCATCCAGTATTTCTACAACACCTATTTATGGTAAGTTAAAACAATCTAGATAAACCACGATGGATCAAGTGTATTCAGCTATCTAGATTGTTTCTAGAAGGTTAAAAACGCAAAAATATAGGACTTAAAAGGAGACAAAAGTTGAAGAGGGAACTTTCTCAAAACTGCCTTAGTTACCCCAAGCAACCAATCAAATTCCACCTTTCATTTTCCAAAGGAGCTCTGAAAAATGAAAGGATCTGATTGGTTGCTCTGGGCATCTAAGCTAGTTTTACTTTACACAGTTATACGGTTTTAATAAATGTCCCCTTAAGAGTTTCAGTTCTCCGGGCTCTCTGTCTCCACTCCTATAGATAGCAAGGACGTTAAGCGTAATACAAGCCAAGCTGAAGTAAATTATTGTAAAGCTAGAATACAGTCTAGAATGATTAAAGATAATGCTACTGGGGCACGGATCCAACAGCATCATCAGGAGGTGGAAGGTCTCCTTTGATTTGTCTTACTTGAATATTAATTACAACTGGAGGCATTTTAATTTACGGACTATGTTCACATTAGAAGGCTGTTGCCAGTGATGGAGACGTACTCTGCAGAGTGGCCACCTACAGTGCATCTTCTATATGTCTGACGTGCAATGAGATAAAATCCATTGTCTGCTCTAAGCAGAAATTTCAAGCTGTGAAGAAGCTGATTGCTGTGTTCTTCAGTGGTATTCCAATAGTTTCAAAAATTACCTCATATATCCGCAGTTCTGCACCTGTGTTTGTATGTTATTAGCAGCTCTTACTAAATACGGATCCACCTTTCCAGATGACCAATTCTTATCCTAGATCAGATGTTATGGGTACTAGCCATTTTCTTTGAAGAACATTTTTCCCAGCATTTTTAATGGACAGCTTAATCCCTTCCAGACACAGCAATTTTCCATTTTTTGTGTTTTCGTTTTTTGCTCCCTGCCTTCCTGGAGCCATAACCTTTTTATATTTTCCTTTCATTCTGAGGGCTTATTTTTTGTTGTACTTTCTAATGCCACCATTTAATATGGCATACAATGTAATGGGAAGCAGGAAAAAAATTCCAAATGGGGTGGAATTTGAAAAGAAAAATGCGATTTACGTTTGTTTTTGTTTTTACAGCATTCACTATGCGGTAAAACTGAGTTGTGCTCTTCATTCTCCAGGTCAGTACAGTTACGGCAATACCACATATGTATAGTTTTTCTTGCGTTTTAATACTGAATAAAAAACTTTTTAAATATTTTTTTTCTTACTGTAACTTTCAGCTATACAATGTATATGGCTGGCCTAAAGCTCATAGTAGGAAATTTACTTAACAAATATGATGAAGACACCAAACTGTTAAGTCACCAGTTGGTCAACACATCCAGTAAACCATAGTAGCTGGTTTTATAATTGTTGGTCCCATTTTGTAGGATACTGTAGATCAAATTTTCATATAACCAAAATAATGAAGCTGCCATCGCAAATGGACAGATCCTGCTTTGTCATGACTTTCCGTTTCAGAATATTATGGATCAGGATCTGTTTAGACTTTTTTCTTTCTTTTCCATCACAGAAGGAGAAAAACGAAAATAATGGAATGCCCGATCCATCCCACGTCAGGAACCATCGGCACCCCATGGACCCTTTGATTACAATTGGGGCCATCCGGTTGAACAGTGATTTCCATTAATTTGATGTAATCTCCGATGGAGGCTCCTGGTGAAGCCTCCACAGAAATGTGAACTGAGTTGCAGAACCAACAATATGCTTTAATCACATGTATGTAGGACATAGTACATTAATCTGACTGGATTTTGGGATGAAATTGTTAGATTTGAAATCTAGCAAATGTGAAATCACTTTGGTAGAGCCATTGTCCCTTGGAATAAAGCGGTTCCTACTGACATTCTTCTAACCACTCAGTATAGTCATTTTAGTGGTGAGCCACTGACTAGACTTTTTATGAAAATTCTAAATAAAATGTTTATTATTCCCCCATTATATACCAAAATTTATCATAAAAATATGATTTCAACTCCATGTGCATGACTGAGGCATGTGCATAGAGCCTATGCAGCAGGACACGGAGGCCATGCTGCTCCCTAGCGTGGAGCTGTATAGTGCCCATGTGCTGCCGCATTATTGATCTGTCAGGTATTGTACTTGGTAGAGATGAGCAAAGTTCTGAAAAATTTGATTCGGCAGCTCTGATGAAGTTCCCCAAGAAATTTGATTCGTTATGAATTAAGTCATCATGAGTCGCTATAAAACAGGTATACCATGCCTTAGGGTACGGCCACACTGAGCAGTGGTGCTGCGGTGAAGAACCACGCGGCCAATTAGCCGCAGCTGCCTTTCATTTCATAATGAAGACTTCACTGTATAGGTGGTTTTCATTGTTAATGACCTCTTGGCACCCTTAAGCATAAGCTGTTACTATGATAGGGTTTGGCATGTTAGGTGGGGGCACAATATTCTGGCATATCCACTTCTCCGACCCCTTCTTTTGCCATCTGCTTTTCCACCTTTTTCACATCATCTAATATCGATGAGAATATGTCATCAGGAACATCCAGCTCCTCCTCTCTCTGCATGTTGCTGACTTTTCTAGGACATGGAGACTTTGAAGGATGATTTGAAAGAAGTAAAGCCAGCAAAAGATGAAAGATGGTTATCATTAAGATCTGGTCCCCTAAGGGGTGCAGACTGGATGGTATAGGTTGGCATACTGGCACTGGAATAATAAAGGCTTCCACTTTATTGGTATTGAGTTACATATCTTAGTTCATGGCTGATGTAGGAATAAATAAATAAAACTGATGCAGAATACGTCTCCCTGAACTCACCCTCTCCAATATTCTTCTATTAATCGTTTTCTGCAACACTGTCCCTAGCACAAGAGCACTTGTCACGTCTCTCCCTATGCTCAGCTCACGAGACAATGGTGGAGACCACACGGGATGAGACTTTTATAGGGCTGTGACATCACAGGGGATGGCTATCTGCGGATTGGCTGGTTGCACGGCATTATGGGTAATCTTGCGTTCCCAGGCTTGTCTCCTCTACACTTAGTTTTGCTTTGTAACATGTGCAGCTGCCATTTTCAGAAAAGCTGATTTGTTACCAAAAAGCAAAAGGAAACTAAGATTCATTGCAAATCAAAGTTTTCCTAAACTTCGCACCGAATTTCGCTTTGCTCATCACTAGTACTTGCACATGTATTCTTCCCTAGGAGCAAAGAAAGAATACATCTGTACAAACGACATCTAACGGCGCATGTGGCACAAAGTCTGAGACATAAGGAGGTACAGTAAGGGCCCACACACTTGTATACACAGTATTACAGCAATGTTCTGACATGTCTAAAATCTGCTCAACCTGCTTGCCACTGTTTAGTGAGTATTGAAGTGTGTTATCTGAGACACATTGGGTGCCACGGTTTTACTGCCTGACAACACCTTTGGAAAAAGGCTTTAGGTGTAAGTCCCTAGTCACAGTTTTGTTCCAGATTTCGCCTTACCCAGTCCCAGATGTTCTCGAAGGGGGAGAGATCTGGTGATCGAGCTGCCCAGAGAAGCCCTGAAGAGGACTTGTGTAGTGTGGGGAGTTTGTGGGCGGCCGTTATCTTTTTGGAACACCACTTCTCCTGAGTCAAAAACGCAGCAGAACTGGTTCCACAATGTCCGGGACATACCAAAGACTGGTCAATGTTCCCCCCAATACTAGATGGGAACAGGCATGGTAGCTAATGGCACCCCACACCATGACACCTGGTGTTGGTTTCATTTGTCTCTGCACTACACATCATGGAAGTAGGCACTCTCCAGCCCTCCTGCGAAGTGTAATGCAGCCATCATTAGTACCAAGGCCGAACCTGCTGTCACCACTGAATACTATTGTTTGCCATGGAAGGCCACATCAGAAGTCTCAGGAGGACTGGAGAATGTATACTGCCATCATACATAGTGCAAAGACACACAAGACCAATATCAGGTGTCATGCTGTGGGACGCCATAAGCTACCATGCCTGTTCCTGTCTGGTACTCGTGGAGAGAGCATTGACCAGCCTTTAGTACATTGTGGAACCAGTCCTACTGCCTTTTTTGACTCGGTTAGAAGATGTCTCGAACAACACACTGTCTGCCCTACACAATGTGCTCCTCAGGGTATCCAGCAGCTCCCCTAGCCTGCTCAATCACCAGATATCTCCCCCATCGAGAATGTCTGGGACTTGATTGGATGATGGATCTCACCAGCATAGCAGCCAAAAAGCACTTTGGCTAAACTACGGGTCCAAGTGGAAAGAGCTTGGAATAACAGATGACAGGAGGACATCCAGCATCTGTATGACCATCACGAGAGTGGCAGCTTGTATCATAGCAAGGGGAGATGCCCCCAGTATTAATGTGACCCTGCTTTCACATATATTCTGCTGCAAAATCCAAAACAAAAAGTGTGCACCACCTTGGTCACTGACCAAGCAACACTAGCAGTTTATACTTTGTCACTCTCACCTCAATCTCATTAAAGCAATCGGTCACCATTTTGATACTCGTAGGTTCTAACTGCTCCAGCACATGCCCTTGAGTCCTGATATTCATGAGCTTCTGGCTTTCTCGCCCCCTGACACTGATTGACAGATTTTTCCAACTGAATTAACAGCAGGAAGGGGAGAAGGGGGCGACCAGGAGCTTATGAATGTTCAGGACTCATCAGCATGTGCTGGAGTCAGCATCTTGCCAAGGGGATCTGTCAGTAGTTTATGTTACCCTTAGTTAGGACACCATAAAACTGCTGACAGATTCCCTTTACATTTTCCAGGTGTTCATTTTTCATTAGTACATATATGCTGGAAATATGTTAAAGGGGTTGTCCCATGAAAAACATTCTACAATTTTCAAACCCGTATCTGGATCTGAATACTTTTGTAATTGCATCTCATTAAAAATTTAGCATAGCCACTGAGTTATTCAATAAAATGTATCTGTATAGCACCACCTGTTTGTTTTTCTTCTTATTTCTTTGACCTGCTCACTGAGAAGGTCGCACATGCTCAGTTTCATCCTTTAACTGCCTCCTGAGCTGTGATAGGGAGAGTTGAGACACACCCCCTTAGCTGCAACAGAAAGGACACTCCCCTTGAGCTGTCAGCTTGATATAAATCTAGCAGAGCAATGAATGGGGAGATCTCTGGATCCATGTGAGGTACAGGGCTGGTTCTAGCTTTGTTAGAGGTTGTCATGTACGGTATGCTGTTTGATTTTAATTTTTACATTAGACATGGGATAATCCCTTTAAATATTGTGTCCCCTATTTAAATAATACATATACCTCTATTTTTTTGCATTGGTATTTATCCATCTGGAGTCACCACCAAACACACTACAAACTCACTTTCACTTACTGCAGCGGAGCTACTTCTTGTTTCATCTTCCTTAAAGTGCACCTATCCCTCACCAGGAGTCAACACTTCAAAGCAATTTCTAGAAATTCTTTATTGGATTGTAAACACCAGATATGGCTTTAGAAGTGGGTGACAGGTTCACTTTAAAGGTTACGTAAATCCGTATGTGTCTTGAGATTTGCCTTAACATACTACTGCGACCAGCGACCTCCACACTCACTGCATACGGCACGCTCACTCACCGTGTCCTCACTCTCGCTCCTACTTCACCCTTCTACATATAAAATACAGGTTTCTTTTCTTATTTTTTTTTTTTATCCCGAAGAAGAAAATAGCTATTTTTCATACAAAAATGTCTTTTATCACCAAGTTTTTGTTAAATTCTTCATTCGTCCTTTGTGTTTTTTTTTTCTTTTTTTTTAAATGTTTTTCAAAATATAGAAATACAGCCAAGACACTGCGGAAGGGGAAGGGTCTTTGCAGTCTGTGAATAAGTGGGGTAGGGTGTGTTTGCATGGGTAGGTGTCAGACCAAAGTGTAAGATTTGGAGTAAGCTCCAGCTCCTTGTTTTTGTGCCCGACCAGCTCCAGAGCTGCTCATTTCCAGCAAAGAGTCCCGGGAACCTCCCATCTTGCTGTGTTGGGTAGGCAGGCGATTTTCTAAAGGTCCAGCAGAAGCAGCAGGGTCAGCAGGGGCAGAGGGTGCTGTAGCTGCTGGGGCTGATGGGGCAGAGGCAGATGACCCAGCCATGTGCAGAGTCCGTTGAGGTAAATTCACACTGGATGGGGCTTGGTGCGATAGACCAGGTGGGGGCTTGGCACCTGGCTCCAAAGTAAGATGGCGAGAGTGATAACCCCGAGATAGATTGCGCATAGATGCCTCTCTGGGCGGCACCACTGGACAAGAGTCATGGGGGTCTGGCTTACGAAAGTGGGGGTCAGATTTCATGTACATGGGGAGATTGCAATATTCACCTGAAAGAAAGAAAAAGAATGGTAAGTGATTAAGTCCTTTACATACAGTGAAAAAGTAGCTTCTAATTTGGATCCATTTTATTGATTTTAATGTATTTCTAGCTAAAATAATTTTTTTAGGTTTTTATTAAAAAAAAATGTTGCATGGTTTAGCTTTTACAGCTGCTATATTTCACACTTTATAGCAGCTGCAGAAAACCATTCTGTGATAAATCCATCACACTGGCTGTCGGCTCCATCTCCAGACCCTTTCTCTCCTCTTCTGAACTCTCTAAGTTGATTTATGCCCAATCAACGTTGAAGTTTGATTTTGTCATACGTCAGCCTAGACTAGTTTAACACTTGCGTCAGGGAACGCCAACAGGCTGTTGCAGCACAGACAGGGGCGTAGCTAAAGGCTCATGGGCCCTTGCGCAAGAGTCCCCCCTTCCCTCAGTGCTCTGTGTGTCTTCTTATGTGTCACAAGGGTCTTTGGGCCCCCTCAGGCTCCTGGGCCCGGTTGCGCCTGCTACCTCTGCACCCCCTATACCTACGTCCCTGAGCACAGAACAGCCTGCCGGAGTTTGCCAGAAACTATTGCCTTCCGGTTGGACCCCATTGACTACAAAGGGCTCTAGCAGATATCTGGCCACTATCCGGCAAATATGGTGAGAATCACCTGGACAAAAACCATTGCAGAGAGCAGTTTTTTTCCAGCCGATTCCTGGCATTGTCTCTGGTACACCGGGATATATAATAACTGTGTTACCTACAGGTAACATTTTTGAAACGGAAGCCAATTTTGAACTAACTAAGGAGCCATAAAAGGGTCATAGAGCGCAGCTTACTTTTTGCTCTGTGGGGGATGGGCACAGCCACATTCTTGGTTGGATCACTGTCCTGTGGTTTGGGAGGGGAAGCAGTAAAGCGGCAGATGCCTGGTTCAGAGGGAGTGCTCATGGAGGTCATGCTGTCTCCATTGTCATTGGTTCCAGTTGTCATTTGATCAGAGGAACTGTCTGAGATGAAGCACTCGGTGATCTCAAACTTGGCGTGCTGTAACTGCTCTTCTAGCTTGGCATGCTCGTAGGCACGTGCTAGTTCTTCATACGTGGAGGATGCACTTTCTGTGGAGACCATACTGTTGCGACCCTTATCTGCAAAGAAAAATATATGAGCAAGGTAACTTTACCACAACTGTCCATAGGCATTCAAGAACTTTCTGAAGAGATTTACATTATAAACCCATGGCCAGTATCAGATTGGCTGGGGTCCAACACCCAGCACCCCCACTGATCAGCTGTGAGGAGGCCCTGGCACTCCAGTTTCACTTGAATGGGACAGAGCTGCGCATAGGCCACGTGACCGATGAATGCAACATCACTGGCCTAGGAAGAGACCACGGAGCTCCAGTGATCAGCTGTTTGAGCCTCTTCCAAAGCAGATTGGTAGGAGTGCTGTTTGTTGGACCCCCACCAATCTGATATTGATGACCTATCATTAGGATAAGTTATCAATATCAAAATCTCGGACCACATCTTTAAAGAGCAGCTGACAGTAGAATCAACCCTATTAAACCAGGTGTACTGCCAGGTAGGGTTGACCCTGCTGATTAAAAGATATTTGCAGCATTCCCTAGAAAAATACTTTTACTCTATATGCAAGGTGTGTGGCCAGCACTGGAAAGCTGAGGTGCTCCGAGGACTAGGCCCAACCCTTTGGTGCACTGAAGCCCTTATTTGCATGAAGAATAAAAGGACTTTTTCCTGGGAACATTGAAAAAGATTTTTGCAAAACAGGTATGATTGTAATCAGCGGGATAAACCCTACCAGCCAGTATCCCTGGTTTAATAGGGATGATCCTGCTGTCAGGTGCTGTTTATAGAAGACAGTGTACAAAAAAATCAATAAATAAATGTTGCCCAAACACAATAGGTTAACCCAACTCCAAAGTATTTTAATTATTGCAATTTGTAAGAGGTGCATGACCATTATGGAGGCCACGCTTTGTGCCACGTTTACTTACCTGTGTCCTGAGAAAGACTGGCACTGTAACTATCACTCTCAGTCACAGTAATGCCATGTTGAGAACCAACAGTCCTCCAGTCAGAGGTCAGAGTTCGCGCTGGGGTAGAACTCTGGCACTTGGTGAGTGTCCACTGGCTTGAATATCTGTTCCTGGTACTGTGAGCAGACTTCACGCTTTTCCGAGAAACTGGGTCTAGAGTTAAAACAGATCAAGCGCGTTATGACCAAAAGAGTCCTCTGTCACCCTAGATTGGTTTTCTGGGGTAAGAATGTACCATATGGCACCGTCAGTTCTACAGGAGTCCTGATTTACAGTTTACAAATTGTTAAAGGAAACTTTGAAACATACTGTTATCTGCTCCCTTGATGGAACACCAAACCTATGACATGACTGATAGAAGCACACAGTGTGTCAGTCTGCAGATTCTCTGAAGGTTCCTGAAACAGCCGTGTACAAATCCTGCAGAGAACACAGCTAATCTATGGGAAATGTCTTAGGTGGAGGGTACTAGTAAAAAGGCGTGGCGTGGTTTCAAGGTGTGAGACTAGTAAAAAGGTGTGGCTTAAAGGGGTTGTCTCACAAACATATTCTACAGTTTTCAAACCAGCACCTGGATCTGAATACTTTTGTAATTGCAAGTGATTAACCATTTTGTATTGCCACTGAGTTATTCAATAAAATGTATCTGTATAGCGCCACCTGCTTTGTTCTTTTTCTTTGTCCTGCTCACTGAGAAGGCCGCACATGCTCAGTTTCATCCATTAGCTGCCTCCTGAGCTGTGATAAGGAGAGCATGGACACGCCCCCTGAGCTGTGATAGGGAGAGCATGGACACGCCTCCTGAGCTGTGATAGGAAGAGCATGGACACGCCCTCTTAGCTGCAGCAGAAAAGACACTTCCCCTGAGCTGTCGGCTTACTAGCAGAGCAATGAATGTGAAGATCTCTGGATCCATGTGAGGTACAGGGCTGGTCCTAGCTTTGTTAGGAAGAGATTGTCATGTACTGTGTGATGTCTGAGTATCATTTTTTACATTACTCATGGGATAACCCCTTTTAACAATGTATTTTGTCATACTGCAGACAGACAGAAGGGGGGGGCTTCTGCTGCAGCAACTTGTCTTACAGTTACATACAGGACAACGAGGAGGAGACCTGAGCTTGTGAGACATACAAAAGATTCATTTATATATTTCTCAGTTTTGATTGTAATTAGAGATGAGCGAATCTATTCGCCGCTTCGTAGATTCGTATCGAATCTTGGAAATTTTCTTCTCCGAAACAAATCCGAATTTTGTCGGATTCGCTTCGTATTATTCGTAAACGTACACAAAAATTTGACCGCTAACTATATGTCAGATACGTATGAAACGTAAGTAAATTTACGCATTCTGCGTACGGCGGGAAAATGACGCAGGAAAGCGTAGATACGCCCCCCTCAGAACTGGAAAAAAACAATAGTACGCTAAGGATTCGTACGCACTTTTGTATGCTCATGCGTACGTGTTCACATAAGTTGCGTACCTTTAACAAGTGTACGTTCGTTATTAGTGTGCAAATGTTCGCAAAACACCACATAATAACGTATAATTTGTACGCAGCTTCATCAAATAGATTCGTATTCGTTCGAATCTTTTGAAAATTTCGACGAATATTCGGCAAAGCAAATTTTGGATGATTCGCTCATCTCTAATTGTAATTTGAGACAAAAAAGGATAACAAGTTAAGGGGAGGAACTGTTGTTTTTTAAATTATTTTTTGTGTATTTTCTATGTTTGATATCATTGGGTATGCCCACCATTTCACAATTCATCGATAGATTTAATATACATAAAATATTGCGTAGTAGTAAATGCTTATAGTAAAGATCTGCATCCATAGTTTTGCTGGTTTATTTTGAGAGCAGTCAGTAAGCTTATTGAACCACATACCCAACTTTGACTAATTCCACACATGCGCTACAGCAATCCTGCAGAGGAACAGCCTGCCAGAGTTCTCTGAATCCGGCCTAGAGGGATACGGCCTTTCATCACTGGAGCCTATAATGGAACCAGCGGAGATTCGGCCTGGATTCGACCACACAAAAACAGTTATGTGCAGAGTTTTTCTCTGGCTAAATGCCAGGGAGCAGCCAGATTCCTGCCAAATCCCATTCTATGGGGTCTGGCGAGCATGCCGGATCCGGAAAACTCCGGTAAGCTGCTGCAACAGCCTGCTGAATTGCTGTGCCGCATGTATAAAAGTAGGCTTAGATGAGCTAATATACTGTACAGGCTCTGGTGTCAAGCTTATACTTCCAAGAATGCAAATCAATTACCACAGCACACTCTGAGTACACATTGACCCAGCAAAGAATGCTGGGAGATTTCTGCTCTGAAGCCTGCAAGATTGTGAATACAGCTCTGAAATATAAAACAGGTAGCAACTCAGCAATGCAAATGTTGACATTTTGATCACATACTTGTTCCCGGTCTAATGTCGGACATGTCGATGAGTGGTCCTGTATTTTGTATCAGTGCAGGGTGATGCAAGGAAACTCCAGTGCAAAAGCTTTGTGGGTTTACAGTCGGGCTAAATTCAGGATCTGTTACAGGCAGTGTTGCTTTATCGTCACCTGCTCAAGAGATAAGAAAGAAAACATGTAGCAATGTTATTATAATGTACTGAGATCTATATTAACGCATCGCTATAGAGAGCTATACTGAATATTAGTCTGGACATCATTTATTCTAGGTAAAATGGAGTTACAGGTATAATTAGCCCCTTTACTGACCTAGACCACCAATAATATCATTTGTTAAAGGGGTAAACCAAGTTTTTTTTATATTGATGGCTTATACTCAGGGTAGGTCATCAATACTAGATTGGCCTGGCACCCCTGCAGATCAGCTGTGTTCTGTGAGCACTTAGGCCTCTTCCTAAGCCAGTGATGTCACCGTACATCAGTAACATGGCCTAGGCGCAGCTTATTCCCATTCAAGTGAATGGTCTGAGCTGCAATATCAAGCACAGTCACTATCCAATGGACGGTGAGCACAGCCTGCCTTTTCAAACAGCTGATCGTCAGGGTTGCTGAGACTCAGACCTCCGCCGATCTGATATTGATGATCAATATCAAAATCCCAGATAAACTCTTTAAAGGAGTTCTCCGGGAATTAAGAAAATGAAAATACGTAAATATTACTTTATCATAAATATATTCACAAATACCTTTCATTAGTTATAATGCCTCATTTTGTCTAGGGAGCAATCATTAGGAGAAACAAAATGGCCACTGTCCTACTAGTACACACAAAACCTGTCATAATCACACAGGAGGACACATTACACTGAGGTAAAGAGCTGCCTCATCCTCTTCTCTGCTCTGACTGTCAGGGATTAGGATCCTGAATACAGTTTAATATGATATTTAGTTGAATCTTTGTGGGAATAATCAGGAGACATGAAGTAAAGAGAGGACAGACTGTGGTAATGGAGACTGCATACAAGTGCTGCTGCTCATTAGCCACATCTGCTCATGAACTCCATTCCTACAGAGATTCAGCTAAAGATATTTTCATCTACCGTATATTCTGATCATAATCCCTGACAAGTAGAGAGGAGGATGAGGCAGCTCTTTACCTCAGTGCTGTGAAGTAACTTGTCCTCCTGTGTGATTAGGACAGGTTTTGTGTGTACTAATAGGACGGTGGCCATTTTGTTTCTCCTAATGATTGCTCCCTGGACAAAATAAGCCATTATAACTAATGTACAGTATTTGGGAATATATTTATAATGAAGTAATATTTAAAAGGAACCTGTCATCAACTTTATGCAGCCCATACTAACGGCAGTATAAAGTACAGACAGGTGAGTTGATTTCAGTGGGCTGTCATTTATAAGTTAAAAGTAAGTGGTTGCCAAGAACCAGCACCACAAACATTGTACACTGCGCCTGGAAAAGAGTCAAATCTTCATGAGAAGAGTCCTGGTTATTCATGAATAACCTGCTGATGACTGACAGTCTTCTACTTAGTTTTCTCCCTTTCTCTCTAGGAGAGAACTGCCAATTATCAGCAGATGGGCGGGAGAGCAGGAGATTATGAATAATTCTGACTCTTCTCAAGCAGATTTGACTCTTTTCAAGGCCTGGGCTGCAATGATTATGATGCTGGTTCTCGGCAACCACTTACTATTAGCTCATGAGGGACACCGCTGAAATCAGCATTTCTGTCGCTATTTTATGCTGCCCTGAGATCAGCAAAAAGTTGATGACAGGTTCCCTTTAAGTATTTTCATTTTCTTACTTCCTGGAGAACCCCTTTAAGCCCTAACCCTCCTAGACATCCAGGGATAAAACTAATGACCCATTTACCAGTCTAAACCCCCATAAATATTAGATATTGACCCATAAAGCTCTCTAGACTACTAGGGATATTGTACAATTACTATCACTGACCCCTAGACCAGCTGTCCTAGCCCAGCCTTGGGACGGGGATGGTGACATATTTTGCAGTGGATCTCTCTTCTCTATGTATAAGATGATTCTTACCAAGCTGCTTGACACCCTCTTTATCCTCAATGAGGAGCTGCACCCTGGGAATATCAATGTGTAATCTCGGTCCAGCAGGTGGACCCTTCACAGGCGTATCGAAGCTGCGATTATTTTTGCTGGTATAAAGAATAAAAG
This sequence comes from Rhinella marina, assembly GCA_900303285.1. NCBI lineage: Eukaryota > Metazoa > Chordata > Amphibia > Anura > Bufonidae > Rhinella > Rhinella marina. Next base: position 127,253 of record ONZH01011510.1, read on the forward strand.
GTTGAGAGTTTAGAAATTAACAAAAAAATAACAATGATGAATAAGCAAGAACTATTTTACACTAGCCACACAGTGTGGAGAGGGTATATCAACACAATCAACCATAATATAGGAATGAATGATTTATAGCATGTGGTAATAACACAGCTAAATAGTTATAATGATGGGATATATTGTAGGGTGACTCTCACCTGATCAGCATCTCCGCAAGACTTTTTGCATCTGTAAAACAAATTTTAAAAATTCTTTAATTAAACATCATGGCGACAGAACAATGTAATACCAAAATGGAAATAGAGATAAGATCCGTATGTTAGTCCATTATTTGCCAGGCAGTCAGTTCTAAAGCTGCACTGGCTACTTGAGGCTCCCAGGATTTGCAGATACCTCCCATGGTCACGTTTGTCCAGGACTAGAGACCTCTACTCACCTCTCAACCTCTTCAGTCTCTTCTCTTTCCTCTTCTTCCGTATAATAAACAAAAGGGCTACTCCCAATGTGGCCAAGATCACAGGACAAGCGATGGAGAACAGTTTCTTCACATCGTCTCCCTCACCTTGTGCTGACTTAATGGGTGGAATAGTACCTGTAGAAGAAGACCAGTATTAGGCTTCATTCACACGACCGTATTTTGTTTCCGTGTCCGTTCCGTTTTTTTTTGCGGACCGTATGCGAAACCATTCATTTCAATGGGTCCGCAAAAAAAACGGAAGGTACTCCGTGTGCATTCCGTTTCCGTATGTCCGTATTTCCGTTCCGCAAAAAAGATAGAACATGTCCTATTCTTGTCCGTTTTGCTGACAAGGATAGGCATTGTTACAATGGATCTGCAAAAAAAAACGGAAACACGGATGCCATACGGAACGTCATCCATTTTTTTTGTGGATCCGCAATTTGCGGACTGCAAAACACATACGGTCGTGTGACTGAAGCCTTAAGCTCATCCAAAATAGTCCTCGCAGCTAGAACAATATGTACGAAAAATAAAAAGCATTTTTATCTACCGGTAATTTGGTAGGCATTTGAGACATTGCTACTTGTTCTTCAGAAACCCATGTTTCACTTTTAGGCCTTTAAAGTGTAACTCTCATTTTTTTATTTGCTAGTTTAAAGAAGAACTCCCGCAAACATTTTTATTGTCTGACCTGTTAGAAAGGTGCATGATATAATCTGTAGTAATTGTCATTTTCTTATCAGAGGCTGAAATTGAGAGTTTCCACTCTCTTCTTATTGTAGCTGGGTCATGTGACCAACTTCCTGACCTCCAACTGACCCAGGAGAGCAAGCCAGTCACTTCTCTATTCATTCCTATGAGACTGAAAGTGAGGCTCCCATAGGAATGCATAGAGAATTAGACTTCCTGTCCACACATAAGTCTCTGTGTGAGTTGGTGGGTCTAATTCCTAGTCACATGACACAGATAAAAAATGTCAGGATGATATAACTCAAAAATTCAGCTACTGGTAAGAAAATGACATTAACTACAGATTACATCATGTACATTTCTAGCAGGACATGGAATTAATTTTTTTGCGGGAGTTCTTCTTTAATAGAGCTAGGCATGTAAACCCAAGCCTTTCATTAATGTCTCCTGTTCCTTTCCACTGGTCCCTTACAAGACTGTTGCTATGGCTCATCTAAGAAGATAGGAAGACAGGGGACGGTGCTTCACACTGCATGCCTGCATTAGGCTTCAGAGTGAGGAGGCGTGTCAGTCAGTAATCCAATCTGATTGGCTGGCAGGAAGCTGCTGCTGCTACAGCAATTGTGTATGGGAAGTGAGGGGAGGCACTGGCAGAGGAACCATCTTGAGAAGATCCTCATATTGTAGGGTTCAAAACAGCTGTAACAAAAGGAAAAACTCAAGGAAAACAGTGGTATGTGAAGAAACTAAGGATTGCTTTATGCATAATGCTCCACCAACAGCAGCATATGCTAAAATAGATTTTTTTTAGGAAAACATGACAGTTACACTTTAAGGCCCCATTCACACGACCGTGTGAATGGGGCCACATCTATTCCGCAAAATTGCGAAATAGATGCGGCCCCATTCACCTCTATGGGGCTGGGAGCCGCCGCACGGAGCTAGCTACGTGCAGCGGCTCCTTTGAAGCATGTCCTATACTTGTCCGTGCTCACAGACAAGTATAGGCATTTTGAATGGGGCCGCCCGGCGTGTGTTCCGAGCGCTGCGGAACACACGCCGGGCGGCCCCTGTATTGTAATTCTAGTACCGGAGCTACTGATTGGATGGGTGTTGGATCCATGCCGATGTAATATTGATGGCTTATCCTGAGGCTAGGCCATCAACATCAAAATACTGGACAATGACTTTAAGAGTCAAATAAACAATAAAAAAAAAACAGTGCAAATGTGCCGCCACCTTGTGTATATGGGGATCTGCTGGCCAGATATAATGATTGTCTATGGGGATGTGATAGATCGCAGTAGTGATCATTCATCCCCATACAGAAGAGATGATTGCTACATATAAATGCTGCTCTCACCTCCTCTTATGAGCAGACAATTGTCACGAATGAATGGTTCATTCACAGTAATTGCCTGCTCAGTCGGCCCATGTAAAGCGCCTGTGCACCTAAGGAAATCAATGAAGGACCATAGGGCCCAGTGTCAGTGGTATCTTTACTCATAAATTTCTAATGGGAATCGTAGAAGAATGGTTCAACATAGCATTAGAAGAAAATACGTTCCAGAATTCTTTGATTATTGGGAATACAAGTATTTACTAAAACAGACAAGTCAAGTGATTTCTTCCTAAAACAGCTCCTCACCCGTCCATGGATTGTGTCTGGTATTACAACTCACTTCCACTAAAGAGAACAGGGCTGAACTGCAATACCACATACGTCCTGTGGACAGTTGTAGCGCTATTCTAAGAAGAAAGCAGCCATGTATTTCTAATCCTTTACAGTCATTTAACTACAGCCAAGCAGACGATGAACAACTATAGCAAAGACATATCAACCAGAGTCATCTAGGGGTCAAATGAACAACAGGGGGCAGTATATGTATTTATGGTACATTCTAGACCCAGCCAAATACCATCCTCAGTACATGATGCATTGGCCTATTCTAAATGAATATCACTTCAGAGCAGCAAATCAAAGACACACATTCACATGCGCAGAAACCGTTAAAAATATGTTTCTCCTACTAAATTAAAACCTTTCACAAAAAAAAAAAGTTTCTGTAAAACTAGTTCTAGAGATCAAAGGCTTGTCGAAGTGTGAAAATGCAAGGTGTGAGATTAATAAATGAAAGAAATGGCTTCTTTTACATCAAACACCAGGGGTTTGTCATTAACTACAGTGTTTATCTGAATGAATGCCCCCAAAGCATTGAACTGCACATGAAAGATGTGAGTGCGGACATCGTGCTGCTGTATCCTCTCCAAAATATAAAGGTGGGATGGGGGAGATTCATCCTGCAAAGGAAACAGGAAGCAGTTGCCTCTAGCAGCGAATCAGATCTCAGCTTTCATTTTCTAAAGGGCTTTTGAAAAATGAGAGCTGAAATCTGATTGGCTGCTGTGGGCAACTGCTTCCTGTTTTCTTTGATGAATGGCCACTATTACGTCTTGATATTTTTGACAGGATACAGCAAAATGATGGCTGTGGTTCTTTTTGTTCCCCTGCCCATGCACACCCAGTCTATTGTCACCGTGCAGGGTAAAAAGCATGAGGGTAGTACTAAATAGCGCTGCGGCCCCTTCATTTTTTAGGATTGAAGTTTTTTTTCTCTGTCAGAATGTGCACGAAACTGTATGTATGCAGATGTTCTCAGAATTAAAGGGTTTTTCTGTGGCCTATCCTCAGGATAAGTAATCAATATGAGATTGGTGTTGGTCCGACAACCCGACACCCCCCTCAATCTGATGTACGAAGAGATTCAATGAGATAAAGCCGCTAGCCAATGGACAACGCTGTGCTTGGTAAGCTGCAAGGAGACAGCTGAGCTCCGGTAAGAGCCGCATCTTCCTCAAACAGCCGATTGGTGGGGGTGTCGGGAGTTGAACGCCCACTGAGGATAGGCCATCAATGGGAAAATGCCTTATAGAGAATATCTCTGTACAGGCAGAGTAAGACAGGGCCTGTACAGCTTCTGTACTAAGAATATGTATGTACAGTACTAGTCACCCTTATATACCGTAATATGTACTATTACATGTTGTTCCGTTTGACTACTACATATGTTAATATTACAGCTATAGCCCTGGAGAAGGTTGATCTCATTCAGATTTGAACCCAGGACCCCAGTGGTGCAAGACAACAGTGCTAACCACTGAGCCACCATACTGCCCCACAGCAGTTCTGGGTACAGAGGGTATATTAATCAAACAGCAATGTACAGTAAGTTGTGGTAATAAAGGGGAGACGAGGGAGTAGTTGGCACTCAGTAGGACATGTCCAGACTTCCCAGGACAGGCCCTGAAATCTCGGATTGTCTCACTGGATCTAGAATGGGTGGTATGGTTTTAATCCATTTTCAAGACCCCTGGCAAACAGTCAATTTTGCTTTAGTCAGATGACTCAGAAGACGCAACCCCACATAGGAATATCAACCTTAATGCACCCTATTAAATCTCTACACTGTCCCAACATGTTGTCCTCCAAGTATAGGTTCATCATGGGACTCACAATATAAAATAACTCCACAATGAAGATGCACAGAAAATGCCCTAGGGCTAGATGTAAAAAGCACCGGGGCACCATTAGGCAGCAATCGCAAGGCCCATAAAGGAGTCACTTACACCACCCACGTGCCCAGGAGATCCGGTACAATAAGACGGGTCTCACAGACGTAATAGAGACAGCGTACTTACTTCCATCATAGTCCAGTGTTGCAAACTGTGACGTCTCATTCCCACATCCGGCACTGTTACATGCCCTCATCTTCAGCTCGTACCAAGTGGCCTCTCGGAGGTCAGTGAGGAAGACATCACTTGTAACATTGGCCTTCAGACTCTGCCATTGCCAGCTATTGCGTGGACGGTACTCTAGGATGACAGACGTAATGGGACATCCTCCACTGTTCCATCCATGGAGGTTCAGGCGGGCATGAGTTGAGTTCACATGAGTGAAGAGGGGCTGGTCTTTGTTAAAAGATGGTTCTGTAAAAAAAAAAAAAAAGCGTCAAAATGCCAAAGTAATGATGGTGAAATATAAGGCAATGTTAGATGGCCACACTAATAGAGGCTGAGCGAGGGAGATGATCAAAAATTAACAAGAAGAGGTAAAGGGGCTGAAATGGAAATTCAGTAGTAAGGAAGTTCTTACCTCTCCCATGAGTCTTGGCCTCAATGATTTCGCTGATTCTTCCAGCTCCAACACTGTTCTTGGCTGCCAGCTTAACTTTATACCAAGTTCCACATCGCAAATTCTCCAGGCGGAATGATCGCTCAGAGGAACTGATGAAAACATCCCTCCACTCTTCTCCATTATCTACAGAGTACTGCAGGACAAAGCCTAAAGGTGGAAAAGAGGACATATAAGGCTGGGTTTACATATGCATTGTGGAATCCGGTAGAGGAACGGACCAGCAGAGTTCACTGTATCCGGCACAGCCGTGCACCGCTGGATCCCATTGACTATAGTGGGATCTGAACAGGGATCCAGATGCTTTATGGCATAAAGGCTGGCTTTTGGCTGGTCAAAAAATACTGCATGTATGATGGAAAGCGGACAGACCCCTATTCAGATCCCATTATAGTCAAATGGATCTGGTGGTGCATGATGGTATCTGGCTAAGCCAGATATGATGAACTCCAGAAGTCCATTCTTCTACCAGAATGCATATCTGAACCTGGCCTGGTAGCGCTAAAGCAAGAGTTCAAGGGTGTGATGCCATTGTATGTGACCTCCAACCATGATGCCCATATTACTATACTGTGTTATGCCTAGTGAAGCCATGAAGGGGCAGTGCAAGCGTGGTATTTTCTGTGGTTCCCCATAAATGGGAGGACAAGGGCCCCCTGATGCCCTGTTTGGCCCTCCCTAGAGTAGGACATGAGGTAGAAAGCTGACCATGCATGTGTGGGGCACTCCACCTTGTAGTTTATGGGATTTCTGAAAAGCAACTTCTATATACTATAATGGAGAGAGGAATACATACTCCTACTCTCTGATGTGCCAGGTATTGGAACCCCTCTTCTCAAATAAGTGGGCGTCCCAATAGTGGAACCATCACTGATATACTGATGTTATGTCATAAATGTCTCAGAAGGTAATACCCCTTTAAGTTTTATTAAGCCCCTCAGGGGTGCTGCAATCTGATGTAACCCTTGAACCAGAACCAAAGATTGTGCACCAATACATTAAAAAGATCTCAATATACAAACTAAAGGCCTCAATACATATTAGACATCATTGGCCGAACCCAACAATTTTGGTGGGGCCGGCTGACTATCTAATGTGTATGGGAGTCTCCTTACTATCCCTGACAGGGAGCATGGAGGAAAGAAACTGGGCAACTTGATTTTCAATGCTCGATCCTTTTCTTTTGGCACAAGATAAGCCTGCAGTGACTTTACCCAGTCTTGCTATTGAACACACATGCATACTCCGGTCAATCCAAGCATGCATGTCTATGGGGATGTCAGGAGGAATACTGAAGGTGTATGGGCTCTTTTACGAGCAACCTGATAACAACTTCCATAGAATGATACTGGAAGATGTCAACATAAATGTACCTCTTATAGAGCTTCCACCATTGTCTCCCGGGATCCAGGCCAATGTTATAGATGAAGCCGAAGATTTAGACACCGTGAGGCGAGGCTGGTCAGGAGGGACTTCAGAAGAAACGAGACAAGTAGTTACGACACAATCTAACTTTTAAAGGGGTTATCCAATGAATAATGTAAAAAATGAAAATCAGACATCATATAGTCCATGACAATACCTTTCTAACAAAGCTAGAACCAGCCCTGTACCTCGCATGGTTCCAGAGATCTCCACATTCACTGCTCTGCTAGATTTACAACAAGCTGACGGCTGAAGGGGAGTGTCTCTTTCACTGCAGCTAAGGAGGCGTGTCCATGCTCTCCCTATCGTAGCTCAGGAGGCAGTTGAAAGATTAAACTGAGCATGTGCGGCCTTCTCAGTGAGCAGGTCAAAGAAATAAGAAATGAAGTGGCACTATACAGATACATTTTACTGAATAACTCAGTAGCTATACAAAATTTTTAATTACATGCAATTACAAAAGTATTCAGATACAGGTGCTGGTTTGAAAACTGTAGAATATTTTTCGTGGGACAACCACTTTAATGATTAGACTACAATTCTTTTCCTTTATTAGGTAGCCCTCAACTCTGACCATGAATGATCTGCCAGACCTTCCCTTCTTACCTTGCACAAGGAGATTAACAATTATTGTGTCAAAACCCAGCGTGTTAGTGGCTGTGCAGGTGTAGTATCCAGAATCTTCTGCTTTGACGGAACGTAGTGTGAGAGTGCCATTCGGATGAATTACCCTATGCCCATCTAGTGCCACTGGAATAGCAGAGTCCTCACTATGGGAGAAAAGACAGAGACTGTCATTGCCATAGCAGTATAGGTACACCTGAAGCCTATAATCACATCAAAGAAATTCCATATTTTCATGCCATGTCCTTACAGCTAACCTGTAGGAGGTCTGATGCAAAGGTGCAAAGTTCAAGCAATAGTCAAGAACCTTAAACGGGTTGTCCACTGCTTTACTGATGGTGTATCCTCAGGATAGGCCATCAATATCTGACTGTTGGGGGTTCCACACCTTGCTGACACCCCCCTGATCAGCTGTTCCAAAGTAACCAGAGCTACACAGCTCCATCCATTGTGTAGTGGACAGAGCTGGTTACTACAATGGTGCTCCCACTGATGTAAATGGGAGCAACACTGCAATAAGTAGCTCCATCCACTAAATGAATGGAGCTGTGTTGTCCAGTGCTGGAGCTACTCTGAAACTGCTGATCAGTGGGGAGCAGGGTGATAGATCTCCACTAATCAGATACCGATAGCCTATTCTGAGGACAGGCCATCAATAGTAAAGGAGTGGACAATCTCTTTAAGAACATTTCTCAAATCTAGATGGTTTCATGGAAGTGGTTCTATGTTCCTTGAAGATCTGTAGACCAAGATTGCTAAAATAACTCTAAATTACCTGTCTTTCGTCCATTTTATGGCTGGAGCTGGATCCCCTACAGAACTGCATGGCAGGCGGACATCCTTCATCCATGGAGTACTCACTGTGCCACCAAAGGATATAATTTTGGCAGGAGCTGTGACAGAGTATATGGATCTCATTACTATGGCAGATGAAATCCTAACATAACTTTATTCCATATTTCATATGATTTTAATGTAACAGTACAGAAAATCCTACCTTTTCCTGCTGGCTCAATCATCACCCTTTCACTCACGTTGCCCCGTCCCGCTGATGTCACAGCCGCTACCCAGAGCATGTACTGCTGCCCTCGAAGAAGATGCATAATCCGGTAATGCAGAAATTCAGGGCTGGTCTCGTATTCACTGGGTGCCTTTAAAAAAAAATCAGGTCAGTTACAAATCACAACGTCAAAAAGCAGAAAATCTGGATGGCAAAGTGTTAATATGCATACAATGTGGCTTAAGGAATTGCATATAAGCAAATTATTTAACTCATACCTAATTAAAGCTAATTAGCTGCTGCTTTTTAGCCAGCAGCATCATCTTTTCCATCTAGAGACTGAGGGGAAAAAAACTTCAAAAGAGTAAAAACTTCAAAGATTTCCATTTTATTCTGATGAATCTTCCTCCCTTAGAGAGTGGGATAGAAAACATCGGGTGGCAGAGAACACAGAGCTTGCTGGAAACAGTAGTAATGGAAGCTGAAGGGGCAAATGAGAGCATTCTGAGTCAACTAAAATGCTAGTGCATGCCCTCATCATCTCCCACCTGGACTACTGTAACATCTCACGCCTCCAATATATCCTCAACTCTGCTGCCCTCATTTCTACTCTTCTTCTCCCCCATCTGCCAAGCCCTTCACTGGCTCCCCATTGCCCAGCAAATTTTGTTCAAAATACTAACAAGTACTCTGTCTCCTCCTTACATCTCTGACCAGCTTTTCCCGATATGTCCCCACACATATTCTCCGATCCTCACAGGACCTCCTTTGTTCTCCTCTTGTCTGTTCTTCTCATAATCACCTACAAGATTTCTCACGTACCTCTCCCCTACTCCGGAACTCAATAACCCAGCACATCAGACTCTCCCCCAACATCTAAACCTTCAAAATCAACCTGAAAACCCACCTCTTTAGGTAGGCCTACCACTTGCAATAAGCATACTGCCACCGCACAGACAGATGAGCAGCTCTACCCTCACCTGTGTCCTTCCCTTGTAGACAGGGGTCCACCATCAATGACGCCAGGTGAGGCAATCGCCTGAGGCACCACCAGATAGGGGCAAGAGGGGGGTCAGCGGAAGGGCCATGGGCAATGTGCGATTTCATTGTGGCTAGGTTAGGTTAAGAAATTGGCATTGGGGGGGAGCGCCGTTTCAGTTTTCGCCTCATGCACCAGAAAGGCTAGGTGCACCCCTGCATGTAGATTGTAAGCTCTCATGGGCAGGGTCCTCACCCCCTCTGTACCAGTGTGTTACCAAGTTCATGCCTGTTGTATGTGTGTTTTTATATTATGTATGTACACCCACTTTTAGTTGTATAGAGCAATAGAATTGATTGCACTCTCAAAAGAATAATAGTAATAATAGTAGAAGTTTGGGAGAATAAAACACACATTAAAGGTGTAGCCCATGTCAAAAGGGGTATAGTGGTAGGACTTGACATCACTTTATGATCACTGAAGGTCCAACCTCTGGGACCCCCACTCGTCCTGGGAAAGAAGGAGCTGAAGACTGATTCAGCGCTGTGGCTTCTTCACTGCTGGCCGCCTGGCTGTAGAGGGAACTGTTACCGGCCTCATTGTCTTGAAAGGAGCTGTGCTGCAGTTACCATGCACAGTAGGTGGAGCTGTGCAAGGAAAGACTATGAAGGGCCCCCAGCACTGATTCAGAATGGGCCCCCACTGTTCATAAAGTGTTAGCATATCCTAGCAATATGCCGCCATTTTTGACATGGGAACACCCTTTTCACTAGGAAAAGGAATCATCATCATAGAGGAAGGTTCACATCTATGTTGCAGATTGACGGAAAAAGTACAATATTTCTTCCAGTAAACCAATGGGGTCAGTTGGACTCCTTTGGCGTCCACTGTATGATGGATCCATCACAGCGCTGTGTTTTTTGTAAAAACCAGAAGCCACAACGCACATGTGAACAGAGCCAAAAAAACAAACAAAAATGAGTCTAGATCTTTCTGCAGACTTAAGGGGTTATATGAGGATAGAAAAACATGGACATGGTTACATGTATTCTCCGTGGGCGGCATCTGGTCATGAATGAAGTTGACCTGCAGAACCAGACAGAGACACTGGAAAACTGTGGTGCTGTTTCCAGAACAACACCAACCATGTTCTTCTCACCCCATACCACCCCATTTACTGTTCATCTTTGTGCCTTCAATTTCATTTTCACATGCCATCTGAATAGAAACATAAGAACCTGTTCAACCTGAGGTCCTCTGAGAAGATAAGGGCAAAGACAGCAACCAACCGGTAATAAGGTTTTATCAGTCCAGAATTTCATAAAGATCTAGAGGTGATGGGTCATGGATCTAGAGGTGATGGGTCATGGATCTAGAGGTGATGGGTCATGGATCTAGAGGTGATGAGTCATGGATTTAGAGGTGATGAGTCATGGATCTAGAGGTGATGGGTCATGGATCTAGAGGTGATGGGTCATGGATCTAGAGGTGATGAGTCATGGATCTAGAGGTGATGAGTCATGGATCTAGAGGTGATGGGTCATGGATCTAGAGGTGATGGGTCATGGATCTAGAGGTGATGGGTCATGGATCTAGAGGTGATGGGTCATGGATCTAGAGGTGATGAGTCATGGATCTAGAGGTGATGAGTCATGGATCTAGAGGTGATGGGTCATGGATCTAGAGGTGATGGGTCATGGATCTAGAGGAGATGGGTCATGGATAAACTGTGGCATGATATACTAGGTTTACTAGGTTTTATCACACTTACAGGCTGACCAGATCCAGGCACTGAGCAGAATATGGTATATTTGCGAATGATGCCATTGGGTTTAGTTGGAGGTAGCCAGGAGACCACAACGCTGCTTGATGAGGCTGGTACGGCTTTAATTCCTGCAGGGGGACCTGGGACTGAATGAAGTACAGAAGTCGTTAGCCGCGTGCATGTAGGTTATACTACACAATACACTATCTGGTTACAAGCAATGCTCAAATATCCACGTCCTCAGACATCACACTACTCACTGTCCTCCTTGGTTTGCAGGTAGAGCACGCTGCTGCGTACTCCGTCCCCTGCCTGAGTGTAAGCCAGGACTTGCACGCTATAATTGGTGAACTTCTCAAGAGATTTCAGCTCCACTCGCTCCCGAGGGGTGGTTATATTCTGCATTTCTCCCCATTCTGCAGACAAAAAGGGTACAGCATCTAGTAGATGGAAAACATGGGATAATATTAAACGTGGCTGAAACTTTGCAATTTACACTATATTCTTGGAGACCAAGACTGTACAGTGGCGTTGTGCACTGTCTACACCCCCGAGTCTGTGCACCTGCTGTTTACACTGACGTCTACGTATGCATCATACACATTGACTGGCAGTACAGATGGGTTCAGTGGGTAAACAATACAAGAAACCTCCAAACAACCTCCATATGATTAGAACTCCTAGAAGATGTCATGAGGATTCCAGAAAAGTGAGATGTAAATATATAGTGGGATGATATACACCTTGACTATACACCACTCCACACGCTATATACTGCGATGCCGGGGATCCGTGTCCCTGGCATCTCCTCATTCCTCCAGAAGCTCTCTGTTGCAATTGGTTCATGTCTGCCAGTATCCCTTCAGGTAGTGCATCTTGTCTGGTGCTACACTGTAGTCCTCTTCTGCCCATCTCTGTCTCCTGTCTACTAGTTTCTGCTTTGGTCCCTTAGGGCGTGCACGCACTCTACAAGTCCTTTAAAGTCCAGTGTGTGCCTGATGTGTCCGTAGACCAAAGTTGCATTTCGTGGGTCATTTCAGGCGCCTTGGGAAAGTGCCTGAGCAGTAAGGTTCTTAGTCAGTGTAGATTGAGCAATCTTGATTGACCTTTCTAAACTGCCGTGCTTGACCTCTGCCTGTTTATCATGCTCATCCTGACCCACTTGCCCTGACCTGTTGATCAAAATATGTCTCCCTTGACCTCAGCCTGTCCACTGATCATGCACCTTTCTGTCCACTTGCTGCCATGACCCACCTGGGTCAGCTGTCACTGAACAGAGACTACTTCCAAAGGTGGTGGCCTGATAATCCCCCTGCAGCAAAGTCCAGATTCCTGTTTAGCAGTGAGACACCAAAGGGTCAAAGCTCTAAGTCAAATCTGTTCAGTGATCCAGTGGGTCCACACCTGCTGTGCTACAGGAAAAAGTTTTATCACATGGCTCTTACCCATAAAACACAAAACTTCCTTAAGGTGAATGTCCAGTCAGGAGGTCAAAAATGATATGTAGTTGCCATTAATTTTCTTCAGATCTAGCTGCTTGGCTGCTTTTTATCTCAGATATATTAAGCAGAGCTGAAGTCTGTGACTACAGTTTGGCTACAGGGCCTACAAGGAGTCTGAGGGAATCTAGGACACGCCCTCTGTGTCATTATTGTTTCAGCCTGCTGCTCTCTCCCGCCCCCTGCTGCTCTCTCAGATTGTCTGCTTTGTATAAACACAAGTCTATCACAAGGAAGGGAGAGGAATGAGCCTGATGGGGGGCCTGGAGGGTCTCTTTATAAAAGCATCAAATATCCACTTGCCAAATAAAACTCTTCAAGCCCATTTCTTTCTTTATCTCCTAATAGTCTTATTTAAAACTTACCTCCATCGGGGTAGAGTGACCAGTAGATGACTCTGTAACCCTTAAGAACCCCATTCAGAGAACTTCGAGGTGGCTCAGACCAAGAAATTACAGCCACGTCAGATGTGATGGAAAGAGCTCGTATGTTCTCTGGAGGCTGACTTGGCACTGTGGATGATATATAGTAGATGGTAGTACAACAGTATAGTGACAGTCATAACAGAAAAACTATGTAAATTAATTATAAGCATTCATATAATAGTGATGCTCTTTCGGCCTTCCATCAGGTAATGGAGCTCTATGGATACATTTGGTCTATAGGATTGATTTATTTATTTTATGCACTTATATAGCGCTACTATATTCCGCAGCACTTTACAGACATTAGCATCAAGCTGTCCCCACTGGAGCTCACAATCTACGGATCAGGCAATCCAATTTTTTTTCTAAATCCCGATTTCGGAGCTCTCCATGGACAGCTGAATCTGAAGATATATGTGTTGCTAAGTTTAGCTCCCAGTGGTTTACCTACAATGGTACATTGCAACAAACCGCAGCTGTATGAACATTGTACTAGATCTATAAGGATTTCAGTTTGTCAGTATAAGGGCTCATGCGCATGGCTGTAGTCGTTTTTGCAGTCCGCTAATCATCCGCTTCAGAAATGTCCAATCCTCGTCTGCAAAACGGACAAGAATGGGACATGTTCTATTTTTTGTGGGGCTGCGGGTGTGCTGTTTGCATCTTTAGTTGCCCCACTAAAATAAATGGGTCCGCATTTGATCCGCAAAAAATGGATCCGAAACCACGGTCGTGTGCATGAGACCTTAATGAGAAATTTCTGTTTACTGACAGCAAATATTTTTGGGCCACCAGAGGAAATGATAATGTATTAAATCACAATTAAATGATAATAAAAAGACAAGGGGTTGTCTTCTGCTGGACTTTTAGGGTGCATCGACACAACTGTAAGTGATTTGTGGTCTGCAAACCCAGGCTGTGTGCATGCCGTATCACGGTGAGGCCCATTGACTTCAATGGGTCCATAGTCCACATGTTGCGGCAAAGTATAAGAAATGTCCTATTTTTTGCTGCGTGGCTCACTGGAGAATGCTCTGGAGGCCCAGTCCATCCAGATTACTAGAGTCACCTCTATATGTATGCTTACTTGTAGCTATCCCATGAATTAGAACATTTTTCTGTTAAGGGTTGGCTTATGTTAGCGTGTGGGCTATAGTTAGTCAACACGGAGAATAATACCACACTCACCATCCTCTAAGGTAGTAGCATTGATCTCAGTGGAAGACGGTCCAGTTCCTGCTCTATTGAAAGCTTGGACGACCACTCCATATTGGGCAAACTTCTTCATGTTGTCCAAAGTGTAGACCTCTCCATCTCCTGTAGCTTTCATCTCCACAATACTATACTGGCCGTTACTACCTGGCCCGTTCTCTCTGTAGCCAATCTGGTAGCCACGGATCACGCCATTCTGTAGTTCTTTTCTTGGTGCCTGGGAGATTAAGGTTATTCAAATGTAATTCAGAGCCAACGTTAGGCAAGCATCCCAGAAATACAAGGAATTGACCCATGAGAAAGTCACTTATATATCTAAAATAGCACTGGATACTATACAATAAAAAGTCATATGAGGCACTGGGGGGAAGATTATGTCAAGAAGAGGTCTTCAAAATGGAAATCTTCCTTTATCAACTGCAGTGTATTTTACAGGAATGGGCATACAGCAAAACTGGAGCATAGTAGGCAAGTGAGCAATGGACGAGGAAACTGAGATTTGGAGAACATGCCAACGAAATATAAGAGCTCTTTTCATACTGCTCTTCCCCTACACGAGAGCTCCTGTCACATACGTCAAAGGGATCCACAGACCCCCATTCTCCTTTTGGTCTCCATATTCGGGTTTGCTGACTACACTATTCCATACAGAAGAATCCAGTAAGAAACATATACCTCAAAACTTTTTATAAATGGGAGCCTATGGGTGACAGATGTGCTCCTCATGGTGGGAAACCTATGCTGTACACTGCAGAACGCAGAGTGGCGGGAAGCTAATACTTCCTAGTTAATATAACATTACATATGCAAAAAGAAGGCCCCTAAATCCACCCTACCTTCCAGGTGACTTGGATACTCTGTGAAGTCAAAGGCTGAAGTGTGACATCCATGGGTGGTCCATCAGGAGCTGTGGAAAGGGGGAACATATCAATGGCATCGTCACGTCCAATATCTCCAGAGCATGTTGGTCATGTTCACACACATACTACAGTATATGCTCTATGACACTAAGAACACACCACAATCAGCTATGGTTGACGTTGCTCTAGAATATCTCAGCAAGGTCAGGCAGGCAGAATCCCGAGGAAATATTCAGGAATGTTTAACCTCTCCATGGGGATGAGAGCGGATCTCCCCAATGTGATGTGAATGGGGCCTACGCTATTTTACACGATGTGTTTTTTGGACTTGACTCAGCGTAGCCATTGGAAATTGGATCTGAGGTTGGAGAGCGAAATTAAGATTCAAGGAGGAGAGTCTGAGAGGTGGTGTCAAAAAGATCTAAACCACGACTGATTTATGGGGTCATTACTATCCCTGCAGTTATTTTGTTGCTGTCAGTTGTGCGTTTATGCATCATATTATATGGACCTCGGCGATCACTTACCTGCTTCTTCGGTACTGATGGTCAGCTCTTTACTTGGCTCACTACGCCCAATCTTATTGAAGGAGTACATTCGTATGCTGTATACAGAGGCTGGGTGCAGATCAACAATGTTAGCCTGGTTGATGATGGGGGAGATATTTCGGGTGGATTGTTTAAAGTCCCAGGTGTCTAGAGGAAAAGGAGGGGATTGTTAGATGTGTTCTTTAGTACTGGGTGTCAGAATTGCCTATGATGACTTATAAGTGGTGGCGTCAATAGTGAACCTGTCCTCCATCAGTAGCATAAGGAGGTCCCTCCATTCCCACTCTCACTCCCACTGACTCTTTGAAGCAAGGCTCAAGGGGTAAGAGGGACAGAGAACATGAACTGTTATTGTAACTGTTAAATCAGAGTGTGCCCCTCCATTCACTGTGCATGCGGCCCTAAGGGGTGCGCTGGAGTAGGATGAACCACAACTGGACTACCACTCCCATCCTCTCCACATAGTGCCTTCCCATGTTGGCCTGATGTTGCACATAGACTTTATACTGAGCCTGTCTCCTGCAGTGAGGAGAGAGAGAGCACGCTATGTGAGTGCTTCTGTCTCCTTGTTCTAGTTATTGTAAGGGTCTCAGCACTCGGACTCAAAGTTTATTGACAGTTCAGTGACACTTTAAGGATGACAATGATGTCACCGCAAAGGCCAGGGAACTCAGTGATGTCACAGAAATAAACACTGTGATGTCACTGCAAAGTCCAGGGACCTCAGTGATGATCACAGAACAGGGAAAATAAAAATAGTGCTGTCTCTGTAAAAGCTAAGGACCAGAGGGACGTTATAGAACGGGGATAATAACACCATGATATACCAGTATAGGAGTAGTATGCACAGTGATGTCACAGAACAGGGAAAATAAACATTGTGATGTCACCGTCAAGGCCAAGGACCTCAGTGATGTCACAGAACATGGATAATACTAACAACACAGTGATGTCACAGAATAGGGAAAATAAACATTGTGATGTCACCGTAAACGCCAGGGACCTCAGTGATGTTACAGAACAGAGGTAATATTAACAACACAGTGATATCACAGAACATGGAAAATAAACATTGTGATGTCACCGTAAAGGCCAAGGACCTCAGTGATGTCACAGAACAGGGATAATACTAATAACACAGTGATGTCATAGAACAGGGAAAATAAACATTGTGATAAAACTAAAAGCTATGCACACAGTTATGCCCCAGGACAGGGATAATAAGCACTGGTACTTCCCTATGGGGCAGGGTGGCCCTAAGACCCACAAGTGACTGCAAACTCTGCACCCCACTTAATGTGCACCCCTGGAAGAAGAGTGTTACCTGATTTATTTTTGTATTCAATATCAAAGGCAGTAATGATGCTGTTTCCATCGAACCTCTGCGTCCAGCGAAGGTTCATGCTGCGAGCTTTTACTTCTCGAATTTCCAGTTCAGGGGGGTCTGGAGGTTCTGCCAGATTAATAATTAAAAAAAAAAAGTCAGAAAAAGGTCAATAAACCCCCTACCCCCAAGAAATCTACATCTTTTCTATGTGCCTGTACCTTGTACGGTGAGCTGAATAAGGCCCCTGTCCTCTCCATATGAATTTATGGCGTGACATGAAAAAAACACAGAGTCTCCGCGCTCCGCTGGCTTAAGCTGCAGGAACAAATATAATCGTCAGAAACATAATAATCTAACATTTTTATTGATTTCATTATAAACGGAAAATCCAATGAATCCGCCCCAATCGAGCTCCACCCTCACCGTCAGCGTCGAGATAACTTCATCTCCACTGTCTTTGGTAGCAATGACATATCGCAGGTTCCGGTCCGGATCTATGACCGTGTCACCTTTCTCCCAGCGGATAATAATGGGGCGTTCTCCTCGCGCTGTACAGTTTAGACCCTTTGTCTGGCCTTTGATTGCAATGGTTGTATTGGGGTGAGAAGTAATGGTGGCAGGAACTAAAGTGACAAAAATAAAAAAAGCATGGAAGGATTAGGCAGATGGCCAGAAGGGAAACAGATTGGTTTATTGGAAGACTGCACACTCATATGCTGCCAAACTCAGAGACAATGTTTTATGAAGGGCACAGGCAATGGCACAGAAACATGTCTGGTCCTACACCGACCATGACAATAAAATAGTCACTGATCAGAATTCCTATATCCGCCGCTCTGCACAGTAAAAGTGTACAGCACGCCGCACATCAGATGTGCACAGTCTCGTAACGTAAGCATTCTGAGATCTCTCCACCTGGGGGCACTAACCCCCCTCCCATCCGCGATATTACAGGCTCAGGTCGAAGCTGGAGAAGCAGACGGAGGCCGCGGGCAGCTGAGCTATCTCTCGCTGCGCTTGTAAAGCCGTCTCCAGTGAAGTGGCAGAGAGACACGCTCCACATCATTTCAATTTGTAGTACGGCCGAAGAGAGGGGGAGAAAGATGGGAAGAGTAGGGTGCGGAGGGAGAGAGCAAAAGGGAGAGAAAGAAGAAGGGAAGGGTGGAGTGAAGGAGGAATGCAAAAGAAAGGCAGAAGGAAAGAGCAAGAAATGAAGAAAGATAGAGCGGTAATGATAATGAAGGATCAACTACGGTTCATGCCCATAACCAAATTACGACTTGTATGAAACTGTAATACCGCACCCATGGAATTCTACGAGCCCAAAATCTTCCAATTTCATATGGAACTATACAGAAGTTATATCTGTTCCATATGTTGTAATATGTTCCAATGGATGTCATACACTACAGCAGGGATGCCCAACCTGTGGCCCTCCAGCTGTTGCAAAAACTACAACTCCCAGCATGCCTGGACAGCCTACAGCTATTAGGGCATGCTGAAAGTTGTAGTTTTGCAACAGCTGAAGGGTCGCACGTTAACCATCCCTGCACTACAGCAATGATTCTAGGAGACAATACAGAGACAATACAGAGACAATAATTCTGTATGATGGTGCTGTATGGAGACATATGGCGGCATATGGAGAAAGTACAACTTTGTAATATGGAGCCGCCCGCAAGGACCCCAATTCTATATACAGTACTAGTACTGCATTATAAAATAATCGCTGTCATACAGTCCTGAATCTTTTTTGTGAGACTAAAGGTGCCCATACACCTTCAATAATGGCCGGCTGAGTGCTCATTACTCTCGACTGCCCCATTCACACTTGGACGCACATTCACGTGTTTTCAACAGGGCTCGGGAATATGCTGCTGTCAGACACTTCAGGCAGCAGATTATCTAATGTAATTCACTTGTTCCCCCAACAGATAAAGTTGGCATGTCCTCAGGAACATATGCCAGTCCTGCCAGTATGGGTGGATTTGGTCATCTTTGCTCTTGCCTGATTTTATCAATAAAGAGACATAAATATACAGAATTATTTGTTATTTCTACAATACAATAATATTTCATAGCGACTGAGAAAAAAAAATTGAAAGGGAATCTGCAGTACCCCAGTGCAGGGGGTGTCTGCAATATGGTAGTTTTGTTCTTAAATGTAATTTAAAATATTGTTATACCATATTATGTATTTCAACCAGTGTAGTGTGTATGGATGGCAAACCCAGGGTTAATCACCTGGGCTCAGCAGAAGTTAGATGTGGGCTGGCCCGACCCCTAACCTTTAGGGAGAATCTAGACTGGAGTTTCAGAGAAGAAGGAAGCAAAGTCCTTCTTCTTGGGCCTCAAGTTCCAGAGACTAACAGATCTCTGCAAGATTTACAGCTAGAGAAAGACAGAAAGAGAAAGAGAGAGAAAAATGAGACCGTGGCCAAGCATAGGAGCCAGAGAGGTAATACAGCGACTACTGCCATTCAGACCTTACTGCAGTGAAGGGATACTGTTAAGACACCCTTCACACTTGGAATTTGGACACTTTCTGGCTAGACATACTTTCAAAACCCTGTGTCC
Source organism: Rhinella marina (assembly GCA_900303285.1). NCBI lineage: Eukaryota > Metazoa > Chordata > Amphibia > Anura > Bufonidae > Rhinella > Rhinella marina. The sequence goes on from ONZH01011510.1 coordinate 146,830, forward strand.
TGCAGTGAACACTACAGTCACCATTGCCAGACTACTATTGTCTGCCATAGATTCTTCTTAGAGCCATGAGCAAGCTAGAGAGGGAAGAGGGCCATAACTCCAACCCTTGCCAAAATTCATAATGTACATCTGATGAGAATTGAATTGTGTGCAACAGGAACTGTGTTTTGCTATATCTGTATGTACTACTACTCCCATTTTGAACATTTATGCTTCTATCTCTGTCCTGGTTTCCTACACCATACACTGGCCAAAGCAGCATACGCCCCCTGCCTTGTATCCATCCACCTAGCATCAAGGGCACCACATTTACTATCAGGCAGGAGCCTCCTCCTTACACTGCAAAGTTGCAATTTACACCAAATGGCCAAAAACAGTGGCCCTCCAGATGTAGTAAAACTACAACTCCCAGCATGCCCTGAGCTGAGGCTGTCCAGGCATGGAGTAGTTGCAACACTGGAGGACCATGACTTTGACATGCCTGGTGTAAATAAATAAGCCTCTCTTTACTAAAGTTCAGAATAGGAGTAGTAGTACATCTGACAGTAACAAGGCACAGCTCCAAGAAGACCCCAGTGCAATTTCAACAGCAATGCATGCATGATAGCAATGATGGAGGTTATAGTACTTCTTTCTGTCTCTCTTTAAAGTCTCTCAGCAGAACCTTAGGCATGCAATGATGTTCTTTGCAAATGTTTCTGCAAATTGTTGGACTAAGGGGAGCAGATTTAAGACATAGCTGGCCAAACCGCTTCCAGATGTGGAAGGGTGCGATAAAGTCTCTCTCTACCATAAATGTGCACAATACCTAGCTGTCTGACTCCAATACACAGCCAGCAGGTTCTGGAACTTTTAACTTCTTCTCTCTGGAGCACTTTCAAAAAAGTTTCTTCCTTAGATTGTCTCAGAGATGAAGGTTCTCCGAGCTCAGACCTAGTTCTGAGGAGCTACTCACTAACCAATGGCGGACCCAGGTCCATCTCCCGGCAACCTAAGGGGATGAGCCAAAGTGTCTGGTTTCCTGACTCCTACTGTCCATACAGTGCCATTAGGTATGCAAATACAGTAAATCACAACATTTCACTTAGCTACAGAACATTGCAACAATTTACCCTTTGCAGTAACCCTGTTCTGGGGTTCTGTCACTCTATGTTGTGTCATTCCTCTGTTATGCCTACCAGAAGTTTATTAATGAAATGCCAACAATGCAATAAAGGTTCAAGTGGATGTTACCAGTTGGGTGTGTGTCCCTGCGTGTCTGACACTGTCCAATCAGTCAAAATGTGCAGGGATCAGCCCCCCCCCAACTGGTAACACCCACCTAGACCTTTATTAATAACATTCTAGCAGGAATAATAGAGGAATGGCAGAACATAGAGTTATAGGAATAGACGCTCAGAATAGTTATTACATGGAGAATGCAAGTAGTAGTTAACACAGACATGTCAGTGGAGGGGACAGCTCCTCTTTAAACACTTCAGGTGCCGGGGGATCTGGATGTTAAAAGTGAATTTTACATATGTGGTGCTCTGTATAGCTGATAGTTTGGAGTCCTTGGTTTCATTTCTTGGGATAAAAAGCATTTAAATATTGTAAAATAATAAATGTTACCAATATATTATGCAATACAAGGAAACAAAATGCACATAGAAGAGGAATACTACGTGACAACATGTGCTTTAAACTCCAGTTAATTAATTAAGCGCAGACTGAACAGGATTATAGGGTCTCCGCAGGGTGACAGATTTACCCCCCTCCTCCAGGCTGCCGCCCTACAGCTTTATATTGATTTGCTAGAATGTCATCGCTAATACTTCATCAATATCCCATAACTGAACATAAGCGCTGTAACCTTCTTATGTTCTTATGAAAATCATGCAGAAGTCAGGCCGGATTATACCACAAAGTGATGCTTAATACATAATCCACGTAAAACCCACAATGGACTTTGGGGAGCACAATGGAGTAATAGATGTGACTTCTTGTCCCGCTTCTTGTCCTGCCCCTGGCTGTAATATATATTAGGTATATAAATCCTCTTTTGATACAGAGTACTCCTTGTTGGATTCCATATGTATCCATCAGAAAGAAAAAACAATGACCATTATACTCCATACATCCCTTTTAGGGGAGACTACCCTGCCACACAGAGCCCATGGGAGCCTGCAGGGCTTCGTGCCATATAATGCGCTTGTACTGAGGTGTAACCTCTGCCATGAGGTATTACTATATCATATTATGGCCCCTTTCAGACAAGGGAGTTCCACACATCGGACTCGTAGCGTGAGTATGTGGCAGCTCCAGTCCTGGCCTCCCAGAACTGATGGTGTCTCATAGCATTATATTGACATAATGCTGTCAGTGTTATCCAATACATTACAGAACTGCAAGGGTTACATACAGTAGCATTATAAATCAATATTTTGCTATGCGACCCTGGCAGTGCTGGGAGGTCAGGACGGGAGCTGCCGCATACTCACGATGTCAGTCCGATGCGGGTGAACTCGCTCGTCTAAAAGGGGCCTATGTTCCCTATGTATTAATCCTATTAGAATTCATTATATGCTGAAAGCATACCGGATATTGAGCTTATTTCACTTACTGTAAGGACAGAACAAGTGTATTACTGTGGGCTCCACAGCAGAAATCAAAATGAAGCTTTAGGGGCAATGGGGGTGTTGCCGTTTCACCTTGAGACTCTGCTCTGTCTGCAATTGCTGCTCCCTCTCCAGACCAGGCAGTGTAAACGTCATCACACTCAACCCTGCCAATCAAAGTGGAGAGGGCGTGGCAGTTGCTGAGAGAGCTGAGCCTCTAGGAGTAATGGCAACGCCCCCGTCGCTCCTAGAGTCTCATTTGCATGCATTAAAACTTTATTTTTCTCAGCAATGCGGGCACATATGAACACAGGACTAACACAAATGTCTTTATCTGCCAAGCACACATGTAACAGGTCAGCCAGTTTCATAGGTACAAATCTGCTGACAGATAACACTTTGTTATGCAGGTGGTTGTCAGGTTCGATTTTTGGTCTATTAAAGGGTGTCGGACAAATGCTATTCCTCCTGACCCCCTCACACAAGCATGAATGTGTTCTCAGTGGGGAATGGGGACAATGCTGCTGCCAGAACCCTCTGTTAGCAGCGTATGCCCCTTGATAGCAGAGGATCAAGCATGTTGGAACTTAACTGCCCTATACTTCTGTCTCCCAACATCTGCCAAACATTTCATACACATTACATTTTCGGTCTGTCCTATCTACAGGTTAGGCCCTTATAGTCTAATGCGTATGGTCACGCTATCTCCATCCAGTCTAGTCTGATGAAAGTACATGGCATTCTATTATACAGGCAATTCCCTTCCATCTATTTGCAGCGGATGACAAGCCGTCCTAGTCTTGTGTATTCAGAACTTACTTTTCACAGTAAGAAACATTGACTTGCTGATGTCGGTGCCCACACCATTACTGGCCTGGCACAGGTAATAACCGATATCCTCTTCCAGTACATGACGTATAAGTAGGGAGCTGTTGGGCAGAATCTGGATCCGGCCAGTGAGCGGCACCGGGTGGTACTGTTGGGGGTTCCCACTGCCTAGATTGAGACAAAAGAAAAGACATTTGATGAATATGAAAGGAAAGCTGGCACATCTGCGGCTGCGGCGGAGCTGAGGCTTAATGATGTGTGACAGAGGAAGAGCTGCAGCCCATAGTGTCGCAGTACACGCGATGGGGAGGAAGATACGGCATCTGTTTGATGTCTATATGTCGGTATACAACTGCATCATGGCGAGCTGTCATTGTGAGGTGTGCGCAGTGACAGTGTGTCGCAGGACCATGTCTTCAGGACCACCGCTCTCACCTTTGGCATGTTTCCAGACCACCTTTGGAGGTGGATAGCCGTCCACGGAACAATTCAGGACCCCCGCTTTGCCGTAAATTCCGTCTTGGTTGTTTGGCTGAACAACAAATCTGGGGGGCACTGTGACAAGAGGGAAAAGATAAAGCTCCATTTCACCGCAGAGCATAATACAACAACAGGGTGTTTATAATGCATGTCATTACTGCTGCGCATTCACAATGCAGAGCGCTTTACTTTGAAATCACTATGAAAAGACGGCACTTTTATTTCCTTCTTTTTTAGGATCCTGTATCTCAACGATCCTCATGGAGATGATTGCAGAACCCTCTTAATTGGGCACTGAACTACACCTACATTTCTCAAAGTATTTTGCAGAGCACTGCGTGTCTTACACCAAAACCGCACAGCGCACTGCACCTTCCTCGCAAATATTCACTGCACCTTGCGCCCCAAACCACACAGAGCATTTAACCTTGCCCTCAAAGCCACACAGAGCATGCCCGAAGCCCGGAAGAGCACTGCACCTCCCTCCAAGAGCTATGCAGAACACTGCCCGTTGCGCTCAAAGCCATGCAGAGGATTGCACCTTTCTCCCAGAGCCATACTAAGCTCTGCATTTTAGGGAGCTTTCACGCAACTGCATCCATTTTACGGCCTGCAAAATATAGATGGGGTCCGTGTGCATCCTGCACTTTTCACTGGCGCCCACTAAAAAAGTTCCTATTCTTGTCTGCATGGATGACACCCGTGGGCTGTTCGCATTTTTTCCGGACCCATAGAAATGAATAGGTCCGCGTGAGATCCACAGAACACGGAAAATGGCCGAACACAGGCCACCATTTCTGCAGAAATGTCTTATCTTTGTCCTCAAAACGTACAAGAATAGGACATGTTATATCTATTTTGTGTGGCCACGGAATAGACAAGCTATGCTTGGTAATGACTGAATCCACATGCAATCTGCAAAAATTGCGGATCGGGCGTGGACCGAAAATGGGGTTGTGTCAATTCTCCCTTAGGGCTCAAGCATTTTTTTTCAGATTGGATGCGGACCCTTTAATTTCAATGGGGCCACAAAAGACGCGGGCAGCACACCGTGTGTTGTCCACATCTGTATGTCCGTTCTGCGATCCTGCAAAAAGAATAGAACATGTCCTATACTCGTACGACATTTTGCAGAAATGGCGGCATGCAGTGTCCGTGTTTTTTCCGGATCCACAACTTGTGGACCACAAAACGGATACAGTCGTGTGCATGAGCCCTTCGGACTCATTCAGGGGGCCGTATGCTGTCCGCAAAAATGTGGATCCGTTTTTTGGTGGACGGTTCAGCATGTCCACAAAAAAAACGGATTGCATTCCGCAATTTTGCGGACCCATAGAGTTCAATGAGGCCGCATCCTGATTTTCACTGACAGGTATAGGACATGTTTTATTTGTTTTGCGGAGCTGTAGAACGGAAGAAAAGAGCCCCATAGAAGTGAATAGGTCTGCATCTAATCTGCAAAAAACGGATCTGCATTTTGTGGACAGCATAGGGCCGTCTGAATGAGCCTCTAATCAAAGCAGTGAGTATGTCTTTGTACTCTGCGTTTTTACCCCACAGCCAGGACGATGAAAAGATCCGCAGCCGGTTACTGTATCATAAAAGCAAATAAACTGGAATCTGAGATCAAGCAGATCTTTCGACGCTGCATCTGAATTCCAGCCTCTCATGTCTAATGTATGCAGAGCATTGCACCTCCCACACATGAGAATGCACATCCCTCACTTAGTGCCCACCATAAGCTTCCAGCGCACACTCGCCGCTCCCCACATCTGTCCTGCGATATTTATTCCAGGCGAACACAGCGCAATGAATATTTATCTGTATGTGCCGCTGCTCATTATATATTCATGATTATATCACCATGCAGCACTGAATCACAAGCTCATCACATATTCATGCTTACATTAACACAGCGCATTAAAAACTCGTTAAATCCACAGGGCCCATTAACCCTCTGGAAGCTGTCACTCAGAAGTAAGCGGTCAAAATGACATTTCACCATTTGCTGAAAAAAAAATGTTCTCCAACGATCCTGCAGGTTACGAGGGCTGACACGTTTCTATGTTGTGTCTCTCTCAGCTCTATAGTCGTGGGGCCTAACACTTACCTATTGTCTATGGACAGGCTGCATATAGAAATTTACATGGTGGTGACCTATGTCTATAGATGAGACCTGCCTATGACATCTCCCATAGTCATGGATTTATACCAAGCTGGCCATACACACAAGATAACTATTGACACCGATTCCGCCATTCAAATGCATGTACGTCGGGAATGGGGATAGTGGAGAACTAAAGGATTGGGCAGCCAATACCCAACATGCCCAATGCTTATCTCCTCTAGCATTACCCGTCAGGGGAAAGTCGGGAGGTCCCATACACATTAGTCGTCAGAACCCACCAAAACCAGCAGGTCCAGTCTATGTAGGTCTAATGTGTATGAGCAGCTTTACTACATGTGGCTTCTCGGCTATCAGCAGCTGCAGTTACTATAGTACACCAATGACACTAAGGGTGTCTTAGTATTAGTTAAAGGGGTTGTCCCACGAAATATATTCTACGCGTCTCAAACCAGCACCTGGATCTGAACACTTTTGTAATTGAATGTAATTAAAAAATTTGTATAGCCACTGAGTTTTTAAAAAAAATGTATCTGTATAGCGCCACCTGCTGTTTGTTCTTTTTCTAATTTCTATATCAGCCTCACTGAGGTGGATGCACATGCTCAGTTCCATAGTTCAATTCACACCAGCTGAGGAAGACAGGACATGCCCCCTGAGAAATGGCACCCAGTGAGCATCCATATTCAAATAAATGTAGCACAGCTATTGAAACAATGAATGGAGCGTCCAAAGCAGAGAATGTCTGTAACCTATTATACTAGATATTGACAGACTATCCTCAGGAGACAGAACGGAACTGGTAACTGCAGTATTCACTTCCATGGGAGCAGCACCGCAGTTACGAGCTCCGTCCACCACACAATGGACAGAGCTGTGGAGTTTGGGCGCTTGCACCAGAGCTACTAGGTTACAGACGATTGGTGGAGTGTGGGGTGTCGGGCCCTTGCAGACAGCACACTCATCCATTCATTTCTATGGGGCAATGCACACATCCATATTTTTTGTGGATCCGTGTGGCCATTCTACAAATTATAGAACATGTCCTATTCTGGTCCACAATGTGAATGGCAACAGTCTTTTTTTATGGATGGGGGTATGGATGGGAGTATTTTATGGTTCCATGAAGTGCATGGGGCCACAGGAAATGCATCTTAAAGGGTTTCTGTCACCATTTTTTTCGGTATGAATCAGGCTGACATTAGAGATGTGCTAATGTCACCTGATTCCAAATATATATCTGTTTTATTTACTGGTGCCCCCATTTTTATATAAAATGAACTTTTATTTTATGCTAATAAGGCCTCTAGGTGCAAGGGGCGTTACCTCTGCTCCTAGAGGCTCTGTTGATTGACAGGACCAGGCAGAGAAGAAACACTCCATTCACCATAGCTTGCAAGGACCTTCAATGATGTCATGACCATGTGATCAGTCACATGGTTTAGGAGGAGACAGGCTGTTTGTGTGATCCTAACCATGTGACTGATCACATGGTCATGAAATCATTGAAGGTCCTTGCAAGCTATGGTGAATGGAGTGTTTCTTCTCTGCCTGGGCCTGTCAATCAACAGAGCCTCTAGGAGCAGGGTAACGCCACTTGCACCTAGAGGCCTTATTAGAATAAAATAAAAGTTCATTTTATATAAAAATGGGGGCACCAGTAAATAAAACAGATATATAATTGGAATCAGGTGACATTAGCACATCTCTAATGTCAGCCTGATTCATACCGAAAAAACTGGTGACCGAAACCCTTTAAAGGGGTTGTCTCACTTCAGTAAGTGGAATTTATCATGTAGAGAAAGTTAATACAAGACACTTACTAATATATTTTGATTGTCCATATTGTCTTCTTTCCATCACATTATCCACTGCTTGTATCCAGGGATTACGACCACCCCTGCAGGGCAGATACGGGGTGTGCGTGACCGCAGCTGCTGTACATTCATGCCTGACTGCACTCCTGTGGTCCCGGCCACCAGAGAAGCCGGCGCTTTTTACTATAGAGTGGGCCCAGGAGCCTGAGGGAGCCCAAAGACCCATGTGCCGCATAAGTAGACACACAGAGCACTGGGGGAAGGGAGGCCCAAGCTAAACTCTTGCACCAGGGCCCATGAGCCTTTAGCTTCGCCCCTGGCTGGTGGATTGCAAGGTAACCCCTGGATATGAGCAGTGTATAATGTGATGGAAAGGAGACAGTATGGACAATCACAATACATTAGTAAGTGCCTTGTATTAACTTTCTCTACATGATAAATGCTATTTATTGAAGTGAGACAACAAATTAAGTAGGACTGCCTCACATGTTCCTGCGTTAAGTTTAGAAAAAAAGTGGCGATGACAAGTTTTGACACTTATTTCTTCCAGGTTGTCCTCATTTTCCCTCTGCCTCCTCTACAGATCCTCACCAATGGGTGCTGATATATCATAAAATTAAGACATTTGTATTCCGCTAGTTTTTGTATACCAAAAATGGTAAAAGCTCTGCTGTGGTAGAAGAGAAAATAAAAAGCTAAAGCCGGAAGGGGACATTCAATAAACGGTATACAGGGGGTGACAGGTAAGTGACAGAACGACAAGCATGACGCTACTGTGAGCTTGCTTCCAATGAAAGTAATGGCTGTAGCCTCATCTTCTTAGGCAGCTACTTAAAATTCAAACGCACCATGGCTGACAGATGGAAAATGAGGTTCATACAGAAAATACGTTTTACAGAATATCACAAGGGAAATATAGGAAAAACTTATTTTTAAATGGTCATTGGTTCTCACAACTTCCCCTTACCAGATGTATCCCATTCCCAACATGGGTGGGAAATGGGATCATGTATGCAGGGGTGCACCTAACCTTTCTGTGGCCTGAGACTAAAACTGAAATAGCGCCCCCCCTTCCAAATGCCAATTTCTTAACCTAATCTCTTCCCTTCATCCCATGGCCCTTCGGCTGCCCCCCTCTTGTCCCTACCTGGTCCTGCTTGAGGCGATCGCCTCACCTGGCCTCATTGGTAGTGCACCCCTGCATGTATGGCTGCTTAGACTAGGTTCACACCACGTTCGGACACTACCTAAAGGGGTTTCCGGGAATTTAATATTGATGGCCTATACTCAGGATAGGTCATCTATATGTGAACAGTGGGGGTCCTACTCCTGGCACCCCCACCAATCAGTTGTGTGCGAAGAAGTGGTGGCCCCCATGTAAGCATTGCGGCCTCTTCCTATACCAGTGATGTCACGTCATGATCATTGGTCACATGGCCATAGTCACATTCGAGTGAATAAAAAGATCAATCCGGTTGGTTGCTATGGGCAACTAAGCCTGTTTTCCTTTGCACCAGTTTTGATAAATCTCCGCCACTGTGTGGTATATATTTTATCTTTTACATATGGTTGTGATATTATACTTTTCAATAAAGTTGAGACATTTTCTCGCCATATATTTGGGTAAAACACAGTGGCGTAACTACAACTAACTGGGCCCCACAGCAAATTTTTGAATGGGGCCCCCCCAGAAACTTCTTCGGAACCCCCAACTCACATGCAACCCTCACTCTTGTGGCTAGTCAACATTGAGCTCTCTCAGACAAGGCGTGACAGCCGCTCCATCCGTTTCCTATAGTGTCACTGTATATAATGTCATTGTATAATACTGCTGAGGGGGCCCTGACAATAAAATCTTTTAGTCTCCCTCCTGAGGGGGCCCCTTGTGGGTCTGGGCCCCAAAGCAGCTGCTACCCCTGCTTCCCATATAGCTACGCCCCTGGTAAAACAGGTCTATGGACAGGGTAGATGTATAAGTGAAAAGGGTTTTCTGAGATTTTTTAACTGATGACCTTCCTCTGGATAAGTCATCAGTATCTGATAAGTGGGAGTCCGACACCTGGGACCCCCACCGATCAGCTGTTTGAGAAGGCACCGGTGCTCACAGTAGTACAGCAGCCTTCTCGCAGCTTTTCCTAGGTCATGTGATGCCATGTTCATCGGTCACATGGCCTATGAGCAGCTCCGCCCCACTTACATGAATTGGGCTGAGCCGCGATACCAATCACAACCACTCTCCAATATACGGTGCCGTGTCTGGTGTGCAGTGAGAAGGCTGAGGAGCTACTGCAAACACCAGGGCCTTCTCAGACAGCTGATTGGTGGGGTTCCCGGGGGTCAGACCCACAGCAATACTGATGACCTGTCCTCTGGTTAAAAAATCTTGGAAAACCCCTTTAAGGACATTTTCCGGCATCTAAGAATTCCATAATGGATTCCGTTACCACGGACCATGACAGAATTGTATGACGGCATGCACCACGGAAGCCTTTAAGAGGCATTCCGCATTGCATTCCTTCATAATAGAAGTCTGTGGCCAGCATAGACTAGTCAAGACAGCTTACAGATCAAAAATGGAAGGCAATAAATAAAGCTTAGCTACACGGACCATGGAAATGGTAAAGACCAAAAACATCTCATCATATGGAAGCTGTACCTGCATTTCCAGTACCTGACCCACTGTTCAGTGTCAGCGGTGCTTGGAAAATGCCCATAAGAACACACACACATATATATATATAAGACAGCACATCAGTGGTTAAGGTTTTTATAAATGAATTTTGGTTTGCACATAATTTTACTGGCGCATCGCCCATCTCACGTCAGCTCCGTCCTGCTGATGTAGCATGTCTCCTGCTCTGTCGCACACAGCATGGCTATCCCACCAGCTCTTACCTCGTACTATAAGCTGCCTCTCCCGGCTCACCGTGGCCGCGTCATTACTTGCTATGCAGGTGTAGTTGCCATTATGCTTCAGAGACACACTGGAGATCTGCAGGGAGCTCATGAATTCCTTGGTCTCGATGGTGATGCCGGAACTGGAGACGATGACCTGGCCATCCTTGCGCCAGGTGATACGAATGGGCATATCTCCGGAGGACACCACACATGGGATGTAAAGTAGTTGTCCGATGGAGGCAGGGGGGAACTCAAAGGGCTGAATAAGTGGGGGCACTGAGAGGCAAATATAGACAGAATTAGTCACATTATAGCTGCCGTATACATGCACAGTCAGTGTAAGTCACTCATATATTTTCTGTGGATTAATTAATTAATACATGAATTCCTCAAAAAATGACAATTCTAGGGCATCTTTCCTTAAAACTCTGTGTTGTGCCATTCTTCTGTTATTCCTCCTAGAATAAGTTGAAAACTGGAAGTTACCATTAACCTTGTCAATGGCACATGCCCATGGCTTATTGATAAGGGGAATGGTGATGCCCAATGAATTCATATATTTTGTGGAGGAATATCAGAGGGAAGGCACACTGCAGGTTTCTAAGCAATGGTGTTTCAGAACTGTTAATTTCAAAGGGAGTCTGTCAGCAGTTTTGATCATGCTAAACTGCTGACAACACTAGGGAGGGACTGGGAGAGCAGGAAAAACCATACATTTTGTGGAACATTTATTATCAGGTGTAGTGTGAATATGAAGGTTTATTCTGCTAGGTTCTGCTCCAGCAAATTCCCAGGAGGAGGATCTTCAATGTGAAGTGTTCTCTGTTCTCTGATCTGAACTGCTTTACAGTCCTGCCCCTCTACTCTGAGTGACAGCTGTAGCGTCCAACCAGGAGACCACTACAGCTGTCACTCAGAGCAGAGGGGGGAGAGAGCAGAGAGCACTTCACAGTGAGAGACTTGCTGGAGCAGAACATGGTAGAATAAAATATCATATTCACACTACTCCTGATAACAAAAACTTTTTTGTATTGTATTTTGTAAGTTTATATTGCTCTCCCCAGCCCCTAACTACTGCTGTCAGCAGGTTAGCAGGCTATAAACTGCTGACAGCCTCCCTTTAAGATTACAAGTATCTACTAAAGCAGACTAAGGGCTATTAAAATATAACTGAATATTTTCTTTTTTTTTGTGACTGTACTGTCTTGCTCTGCTTGTTACCCTACGTTCACATCAGCATCCTGAAATCCAGCAGTTTGTTCCGGCAGAGGAACAGCCTACCAGATTTCACCAGATCCAGCATTGTTGGTCACGTCCGGACACGGTCCGTTGACTATAATGGGATCCAGCCATTTTCTGGCACAAATGCCGGCTTTTGGCCTGACAAAATGTCCTGCATGTACGACATTGCACTGGACTGAGACCGGATCCCCACCAGATCCCACTAGAGTCAATGAGGATCCGGTGCAGAGGCAGAACGGAGATAGATCTGCCTAATAAGAGAGCAGCTGAAGCAGAGTAAGGGGTGCAGTCGCTACCGGGCCCAGGAGCCTGAGGGGGCCCAAAGACCCTTGTGCCACATAAGAAGACACACAGAGCACTAAGGGAAGGGGAGCCAAGCTGAACTCTTGCACCAGGGCCCATGAGCCTTTAGCTACGCCCCTGATCCGGTGATAAACATGTCAAAATCCGGTATACTGTTCTTCACTACTCTATCGTATGGGACCTATAGGAGCTTGAAGTTGTTACACACAGTAAGACTTGAGTGCGATAGATGTCCACGACCACAGCAACGGTGCCGGGTAACACAGGAAAGCCGTGCACAATCTCAGTCTGGCTCTCACACGCCGCTCTATTCATTAGGAAGGATCTCTCCCCGGGTGCTCCTGAATAATTGATGTGCTGGAGAAGCTTTTAAGTCTCCGGCAGATCTGGGAGACCACGACGGACGCATTATTTTTTTAAAAGCCAACAAACACTACGGAAAACAGCGAGCGGAGACTGGGAGTAAAGGGCAGGGCATTAATACGCCGTGTTTACACAGCAGGTCCCTGTGCTGGGGCTTGTCAGAGAAACAGATCAGGGGCGAGGAGGAGGCGGCGAGGGGGGGCTACGCAGTACAGGACGCAGCCATAGCTGTACACGAAGCACAGCATACCAGTGGTTAATTCTGCACTGGACAGATGGATATCTATTAGGCTCCGTATAAAACACGATTTTGACTTCTGTTGGATCTGTATGTTGAGGATGTACAGCATATACATCTCACATCAGACTGTGATGGATGGCATGTAGTGGCATCTGTCACTTTTAGGGCCCCAGTGTAATAAAGTATACATTAGCCTGCGGTGGCCCTCTTAAAGGGCCTATGATATGTTTAACCTATATGTTGGGTGCTTTCCCTGGCATATGTTTAGTGCACTAGCTCAGTATGTGCTCTCCCTTAGGGTCTGTTCATACGGTGGGCTTTAACTGCGCAATTCTGGTGCAGACAGCTGCACTGAAATTTCACTGGTGGCCGTGTGGTTTCTGACTCCCGTTCATTTCAATGGAAGGTAGCAAAGGTAATTTACTGTAGGCCAAGTGACCAATAAACGTGAGGTCACTAGGCTAAGGCCATAGCACTACTGCAAGCGCCGATGCAATCTGAAATAGCTAATTGGCAGGGGGCCTGGGTGTCCAACCCCCACCAATCACATACTGAAGACCTATCCAGAGGATAGGTTATCAGTATAAAAGCCTTGGAAAATCCCTTTAACATTCACCTGTGTTTTTTTTTTAACTGTTTCTTTAAAGGGGTTGTTCAGGTCGAGACAAACATGGCTACGTTTTTTCCAGACTCAAATGTTTTTCCTAGCGCCACATTTATCCATCGGTTGTGTCTGGTATTGCAGTGAATTAAGCTGAGTCACAATACCACATACAGCCTGAAAACACGCGTGGCATGATTTTTGTAATAAAGCTGTCACCTTTTTTTTTTTTTTTTTTAAATTGGACATCCCCCTTAAGGCTCCATTCACACGTCCGTATTTTTGCACTTCCTGGAAAACGGTCAAACTCAGTTTTTCCAGGACATCCGTTCCGTTTCCGTAAAAAACGGAAAGGATGTATCCATATGTCATCCATTGCATGTCTTCTGCATTTACGTACGTCCCATAGATTTGTATTGGGCTACGGACCGCAAAATCGGAGGAAAAGTAGGACAGGAGGATTTCTGTTTGTGGACAGTCAGAACGGACACACGGATGCGGACACCACACGGTGTACTGTCCGCATTTTTTCGGGACCCATTGAAATGAATGGATCCGCATCCTATCCGCATAATTGTCCGCAATTGCGGAAACAGATGCGGACAGGATGCGGACACATTATACGGACGTGTGAATGGGGCCTAAGCAAGAGGATATTGATTTCCTAATAAATAATAGCTGCAGATCCACCACTGCATTGTAAGTCAATGTCGTGGCTGTTCATTATGGTGCGTGGACGTGGTGTTCGTCTCCATGTATCCCATTGGCCCTCTGACCTTTGACGGTGATGTGGACGCTCTGGCTGATGGAGAGCTGCGGTTGAATGAGGACACTGCACAGGTATTCGCCTTCGTCCATTCCCTTCTGTACGTCACTCAGCATCAGGGTCCCATTCTCGAACACCACCTGCCTGTGGTTATCGGGGAGCAGTAGAGAATCCTTGTACCAACTGATGAAGTAGTAGGGATACCCAATTACCCGGCAATGAATGAAGCTATCTCTTCCAGCCACTGCTGTCAGGTTCTTCATAGGACGGATACTAGGTGGTCCTGAAGTGAGGTGCAAGGAACGTACATTAGGTGGACACAAATCAAGGAGATACATAAGAGTTAGGGGCAAGAATGTTAAAGATGGGGGAATAAGAAAAGACCACCCCCAAGGAGCAGTAAAAGACTCATACAGAAATCATTACTGAAAGTGAGAAAAGTACAGGAAAAAGAGCGAAAGGTGAGGAATATGAGATATGAAGGATAACCAAGGGATTAGACGATGGAGAGAAATGAAAGAGATTTCCCATAAATGAAGGATTACTGCCGGAGACTAAAGCCGATGGATATTTAGAAATGTCGGGATTTACGCTATAGGAGAATGTATATTCTACAATCTGCTTACTCTAACAGATCTCATAGGGGCTCCTGTAAAGCTATTGCAAGGGGTTGTCTGAGATTAGAAAAATGGATCTCTTTTTTTCAGAAACAGTGCCACTCTTGTCCATGGGTTATGCCAGGAATTGCAGCTCAGCTCCATGAACTTCAATGGCGAGGAGCTGCAATGCTAGACACATTCCATGGTCATCAGTGGTACTGTTTCTGGAGACATTCTGGTGAAATGTATTCTATTCTATGTAGCAAGGCGTTCAATATGTCTAATATAAGAGCCAAAGCCCTGTGGTTAAGGGCTGCCTTCATAGGAACCGTAATTTTATGCTACAGACAATTCCTCCTCTAAATCTACATGTATTCAAAGGAGATTTTAACATGGATTTGCTGCGGCATTTCTGTCCATAGCAGAAAATTAAGGCATTTCTGAAGGCATCCCAAGTGTGAATGAAGTTCTCTGCCGTAGACATTTTCATACAATAATTCCTGATGAATTCAGCATAAGAAAAAAAAAAGATTCATAAATGTAAATTCTGCATGATCCTCAGCAAAAATTACTTCTGAACATCAGCCATATTACAGCTCTGTATGGAGCCACACAGGGGTGCACCACCAATGAGGCCAGCTAAGGCGACCGCCTCAGGCAGCACCAGGTAGGGGCAGAGGAAGGGCCATGGGCTGAAGGGAAGGGGTTAGGTTACGAAATTGGCATTGGGGTGGGAGAGGCGCCATTTTAATTTTCACCTCAGGCAGCAGAAAGACCAGGTGCACCCCTGGAGCCACAATACGACTTCTCAGAGGTGGACAAACCAGAAAGCTCCATAGGGTCCTCCTAGGTAAGAGGGCTCATTTTCACCTTAAAGGCAGCTTCCAACTTTCCTATTGGTTGCATGTAACTGGGACTGGGCTAATGGGGTTGCCCATACAGGACATACCAGAGGTCTGAGCATGCATGTCTTTGCAGTGACTGTCCCCAATTTTCAAAGACAGTCCTGGCAAATTCAGGCTGTCCTGGGCTGAAAATGGGTTGGGATAATGTAATCCCTGCCCATAAGTGGGTGGCTCTAGGTGGGTTTGGGGTGTTCCCTTGGCTGGACCTTATATACCCTGAATTAACATATTACAATGTTTAGAAAGTATGGAAAGACTGGGATGCCCCAGAGCCCATACACATCAGATGGTAGGCTGGCTTTACCAAAATCAGCAGGTTCAAATAATAAACGTCTAATGAGTATCTAATGTGCAATATTATGTAAGGTCTACACTGATTTTCAAACAGACTGGTAACTTACAACTACTGGGCACCAATGCAAAATCTCCAACGTGGTCCCAACATACCCCTTAAAGTTGTCCCATGAATAATATTCTACAGCTTTCAAACCAGCACCTGGATCTAAATAGTTTTGTATTAATAGTTACTGAGTTATCCAATGAAATCTATCTGTACAGCGCCACCTGCTGTTTTCTCTTTTCCTAATCTCTCTGTCCTGCTCACTGAGGTGGACGCACATGCTCAGTTCCATCATTCAACTGCCAATAGCTGCAGCAGACAGGACACAGCCTCTGAGAGTTTGAAATAAATCTAGCAGAACAATTGGAGCAATGAATGGGGGATCACTAGATCCATATGAGGTAGAGGATGTCATGTACTAGATTATGTGTGATTTTCATTTTTCACACAAATCTCGGCCTGACATGACCATGCGGTAAATGGAAAAGGGAAGGATATTCCTTTTCATGGGAAACAGATAACGCCTGTTATACCAGACATCCAATGGCTAAACTGCACTGGTAAAAACAGCAACCTTGCAATTTTGGAATAGTCCATTATGTGCACATGGCAGCTGGGAAGCCGTATATCTCAATAATGTCAGATAAGTAAGTTAGACCTCTAAGTAACGAGCGCCAAAGGTTCATGGGTAGCCATAATACATTATTTTAATACAAGTGGAAGTGCTGCTCTTTATCGGTTGACTTCTGGGACCACCTAACAGTAACAGCGTGCACAGAGCTGGCGGGAGTCGGACGCCCGTCCAAGACAGGAGCCTGCGAGGGGAAATTTATCAAAAGCTTGGTTTTGCTGGCACCGTTTCAAAGCATCTGCACATTTGCACAACAAACGGGTGATTTTGTAAAAAAAAAAAAAAAAAATACGCAGCTCACTCCTTGCAAAACCGTGGGATTTATAGTCTTCGTGTTTTTGTTAATTCAGTGTTTCTCTGCAAGGGAGGAGTATATCTGCCAACGAGCGATTGATATACCTGAGGCGTGTATAATGCCGTACAGGTACTAATAAAAATTACTGCCATCTGCTGCAAGTGGAAAAATGCATATCTGAACTCACCCACGTATCCCTGTTACAACATGATTTTGCGCACAATTATATGGCGACCGGATACCTATGTCTTAAAGGGGTCCGGGTGGGTCATTAAATAGAGGTCACTGAGCAAGGACTTAAAAATAGTTATACACCCAGGCGGAAACAGGACCGAGGCCAATCTTCCAGGAGGCTGGGGTTAACCTATTTGTCGTCTTGAGGAGGAACTGATTTGCAGGATGTCAATTTGTAGGTCAATTATGCGCAAGCTTTGCCTGGCACAGGAGAGTGCTGATGTGCGGCGGGTGGGCAGACGCTTGGTAAACAGTGAGATATTTATGATGGTAAGAGCGCTTCAGATTTATGTCCTCTAATGAAAATGTGATGTGAATGACCAGCTCCATGAATCACTCGGAGATCTGATTACAGACTCGCTAATATCAGTCATTACATTGGCTGGGTCACAAACCAAAGATAAAAGTGGTACTTCTATTTTTCAAGGGAGTGATCAGGCTAACAGCTAAATATCAATGTGCTGTGTTAAGCAAACTTTACAAAGGATGATTTACATTTCTAAGATGGAGTATATTCAGGAGATATAAAGATGGGAACACTCCAGGCAATAGTGATATATGGTTCTATACCTATCGCAGGGTCTGAGAGGACGGAGCACGACACAGGAATTCCAGGAACACTAAAGAGACAGTCCCTGTGTCATGTCCTGCCCCTGCAGATCCAGCACTGAACATAACACAGCATATTAGTTTAACCTGGGGTCAGCGTCGAACTGGCCCAACAAAGTACCACAGGATCCTCCGGTGAGCCCAGGCTTTGATGAAATGGTAGTCCACAAAGGTCCAGGAGAAAAAAAGGTGCCTTTGGAGAAAATCACTGCCGCTAGGGTCTATTTCTTTGATCCAAAACCTTTTAGACATTATTTGATATAAGAGTTGGCCCCGAGATTCCTCTGGTGGACCCAAGGAAACCCAGTCTCACACCACCTAGAGTTTTTCTTCAAGGTATTACAGAGAGTCCAGGGTAGATCTCTAGATCATCCTGATTTCTGCAGAACTCCTCGACTGGTGGAGTACTAAGGTGAAGTGGTCTACTTGGCTTATTTTAAGGGGGGTCTGTCAGTTGTTATTACCCCTGAAAACTGCTGACAGGGCTAGCTACTTTGGTGAGCATTCATGTTCCTGTATGGCAGTGGTTCCTTCAAGTGAAGTGCTTGAGGGCTTCATAGCCCCTTACCTCTACTCTAGCATCCAACCAGGAGATCACTACAGTTGTCACTCAGAGCAGAGGAGGTAGGGGGGTGAGACTGGGAAGCCTTCAGTTGAGACAGCCCAGGATTCTGTACATAATGGGACCACCCCCATGGCACTTGTAAGCGCAGTGCCAGGGACATTAAAGCTTCACCTCTATAGTCATGCAAGAAGCATAAGCACCCAACAAGCATAGTTGCCAACAGTCCCGGATTTGCAGGGACTGTCCTGCAAATTTGGGCTGTCCTGGTGCTAAATGGACAGGGTTTATGTAATCCCTGCCCTTAAATGGGTGGTCTCACACAGTTTGGGGGTGTTCCTGGGTTGGGGGGGAGCTCCAGTTCTACTTTCCTAATTTACTAACTGCAGTGTTGGTAAATATGTCCAAGGTATGTTTAAACAGCTTTATATCACAACTGTCAGCAGTTTTCAGGGGTCAAAACTGCTGACAGACTCCCTTTATGTGGTCTTTTCACCAGCTGTATGTGGGATTACAATCCAGTTTACTAACTGGCCCAATACATAAAAACACCAAACTAGCAAAAAGGTATTCCTAAAAAAATATGGCTAGTAACCACAGAAATTGCTAGTACCAAGCACTAGTGCCAGGGCATAATGGTTCATAAGCATAAGCTTGCATCCAATAAAATACCAAAATCAATATGGCCAGTGTCTAACAATCAATATGTCTTGGTTGCCCATAGCAACCAATCAGAGCTCTGCTTTCATTTCTTAAACTGCTCTGGAACAATGAAAGCTGAGCTCTGATTGGTTGCTATGGGCAACAAACACACACTCACTGTTCGTTTTGATAAATGAGGCCTATGGCCAAGGAAGCCATCATCCCTAGTCACTTGCAAGTACAGGGCCCGTTTATCTCATATACTATAAAAATAAACAGGCCCTTATGTTTCTATCGCTTAGAGAGTCCTTAAAGAAAACTGATGGCGAGCCTGGTTGTGGTTGTGTTTGCGCCTCGATATTAAAGAACACAAAGGGGGAGATTTGCCAAACTGGTGTAAAGGAAAACTGGTTTAGTTGCCCATAGCAACCAATCAGATTCAACTTTCATTATCCAAAGCAGCTCTGAAAAATGAAAGAAGGAATCTGATTGGTTGCTATGGGCAACTAAGCTAGTTTTCCTTTACACCAGTTTCAATAAATCTACTCCAAAATATTAATGAAATATAAGCTATCGAACATTTTAATCCCTTTTTTCTTCATCTATCCATTCATCCAGCAGTTCTGGAAACATTTTCTAGAGCTGCTTCTTTCAAAACCATATCAATCAGCCAGATCCAAATCTGGATATAAAAACTGCATGTATTAAAGAGGATTTTTCCATACAATATTTATCTGTCTATAGGTTTAGGGCTTATGCACACGAGACATGACCATTGGTTGTTTTGCGGTCCTCAAACTGTGGATCCACAAAACACGAATACTGGCCGGGTCTATTCCGCATTTTGCGGAATGGAAGGGCCGGCTCCTAATAGAAAAGTCCTATTCATATCCTTAATGCAGACAATAATAGGACAACTACAGTACAAGTTCTTTTTTTTTGCGGAACTGCCATGCGGACACGGAATGCACTTGAAGTCATTTCCGTTTTTTTATAGCCCCATTGAAGTAAATGGTTCCGCATATGGGCCACAAAAACGTAGGGGACACAGGAGAAATATATGTTTGTGTGCATGAGCCCTTAAGAGAGAAATATTAGATTGCTGGAGGTCCCACTGATCACTAGTACAAGGAGGTCCTCCTCACCACCACGTCCATGGTGAGGACTTTGTATGGAGCAGCAGTTGGGCCTATGAGCTGCTTTACCATACAACTCTATGGGGGTTATGGACACAGTGAACTGATAAATGTTCTTTGTGGGAATGTAATCTGGTACCTTGAGAAAAATGGTATCATTTGCTAATAAAAAAAAAACATTATCAAATGGACCACAAAACACCTCTTCTACAGCCTGGTTCATGATATTGTCTTGGCAAAATCAAGACTGTTGGCAATTATGCTATATGGGGCCCAAAACCTGTGGTGATGGTCCTGACTGTATTCTTACATGTAGAATTTATTGTGACTGTGGAAAAATAGGTGAAGAATACCCAAGCACAGTGTGTACCTCCAGTTATGTCCTCTATGCACCAGGCCACTATTTCATTCATTTACATATAAAATATATATAAATATTCAAATCTGACATCCTCACAGGCAACACAGCAGCACCATCGATCAGTCAAACTCAACTCCCAGGAAAGAGCAGGCAGCCTCGCCACTCTACAGGCTGCCTTTTAAAAACGGATAAAATCTTAGGCCGGATAATTGCTTGGAGATTTGAACACTTGATTTTGTAGTAATGATTCCAAATGGTAAGTTGTAGATCTCCGCCCGGCACACAGAGCAGAGGGAACAATATACTGTAAGCATACAACACATCAAAAACTAAGAGAGTGGGCACAAAAGTGCAACTGATCGACCCTCTTCATTCCCAATCACCTAACCAGCTTCATCGAGTTTTTTAGATGGACATTCCCTTGATCAGGACTTGTGTTCTTTTAGTCAATTTTATGGTTTGGGGTTAGGGGTTAGGTTAGTTTCACATCTGTATTTTTAAATCTGGCAGTCATAGCCAAATAGGGCCATTTACCGCCGGACCCCATTGATTATAATAGGATCCGGCTGGTTTCTAGCACAAGTGCATGCACTGGTTTTTGTCCAGTAGAAAGACCGTCACTCATGCAAAAAACAGGCCAGATCCCCATCAGATCCCATGGGTCAATGGGCATCTGGTGGTGCACGGCTCTATTTGTCTATGACTGCCGGATTTAAATATGCAAATGTGAAAAGTATCCTTACCTTATGAATATATTCCCTATCCATGTACCCTGTTAGAGCATATAAACATCATACAGGGAGTTCACAATCCGCCTCGATCAGCCAGGGCAGAGATCTGCTCCGTACAAGTGACTCCAGCTCTGGTGGACTCAATGTGTCCTTGTATTACATGGACGGCCATAAATCTGAATTGCCTCCATGTAATACGACATATTCCAAACACAAATACCTGGTCAACTGAGGCTTCCCACGCCAAAAAAAATGTTTTGGAGGTGTTCTCAGGTCAACATATCTACGGCATGTCCTCAAGATAGGTCAACCAATATCACATCAGTTGGAGTCCGACTCACGATACCCCCGTCAATCAGCAGTTTGGAGGGCCTGCAGTGTTTGTTCAAGTGCTGTAGCCTCTTAAGTCTTTACTTTGGTCCCCTGACCTGCAGGCCATCTGCTAATTAGCAGTGGTGCAGAACATTGCAGCTGGGTCTTATTCACTCCAATGGGACTAAGGCCTCTTTCACACGAGCGTCGCGGATTCGGTCCGGATGCGTTCAGGATGCGTTCAGGAAAACTCGCACCATTCTGCAAGCAAGTTCAGTCAGTTTTGTCTGCGATTGCGTTTAGTTGTTCCGTTTTTTCCGCGCGGGTGCAATGCGTTTTGATGCGTTTTTCACGCGCGTGAAAAAAAACTGAATGTTTACAAACAACATCTCTAAGCAACCATCAGTGAAAAACGCATTGCATCCGCACTTGCTTGCGGATGCAATGCGTTTTTAACGCAGCCCCATTCACTTCTATGGGGCCAGGGCTGCGTGAAAAACGCAGAATATAGAACATGCTGCGATTTTCACGCAACGCAGAAGTGATGCGTGAAAAAAACGCTCATCTGAAAAGACCTATTGAAATGAATGGGTCAGGATTCAGTGCGGGTGCAATGCGTTCACATCACGCATTGCACCCGCGCGGAAAACTCGCTCGTGTGAAAGGGGCCTAAGTTGCAATAATCTGCATTGCCTCTAACATATGTGTGTGGCTTGTAAGTAGATAGATTTTGGTAAACACCAAAGAAGCAGTAGGGCCCACAAGAGGGTGGTGGCCCTTTCAAACAACTAATCGGTGGGGGTACTCAGAGTCAGCCCCCCACCGATTTGAGGATAGGCCATCAATATGCTGATCCTGAAAAAACGGTTTTAACTGGTTGACTGTTTTGGGTGATTTTACTTTTCCAAAAGGTTGATGTAAATGTTGGATGTCGTAAAACAAAAAATTTGATGAAAATGAAAAAAGGTGAAGAGAAGCTTAAGGGCTCATGCACACAATCATAATATAACTCCATAATAGAGTTTCCGTAGAAACACATGGGACCGCTAACGTACATCTATATTCCTTCAACTTCATACATCAACATGTTTTATCAGACTTTGTAAACCCATTGGTGTTCTCCCCAGAACCATTACTTCTTGGGGGGACTTTCTCCATATGTACAGTACACGTCATACAAATTTCTTCCATGTGCATGAGCTCTAAGAGGAAGGTATAAGTGATGGAATGGTGAAAGGAAAGTAGAACGAAAGAGAAGCGAGGAGACAGAGGGTGCCCAGGTAACACGCCCAAGGAGGCTTCATAGACCCTATTCTGATATGTAGAAGTAGGACAGGCACCTCTTACGTTTATTCGAGCTTGGTATTCTGCAGTCCCCACAGAGTTGCGCGCCGAACATCTGTACACACCCCCATCCAAAATCTGTGGACTGCTCACGTTCATGTAACTTATGGTGCTGCCATCTGAAGCGGTGTATTGATTGGAGCGGTGGCCTGAATCACGCTGGATGGGTTCATCGTCCAGGGTCCAACTTATGGTAGGAGGAGGAGCTCCTTTGGCGGAGCACATAAGAGAAAAGGGCTCCCCTGGGTTCATGACTTTTTCGCTGAATGAAGAGAGTATACGAGGCGTTCCATCTGTAAGGACAAGAAGATGAGATTACTATTGCTATTTTGTGAGGTGAGATGAAGATGTTTACTTGGATGCAATTACTTAGACGTTGGCCAACGTGGCCTAAAGTATTGAGGAGAAAATGTTTTGTATTACATGATACGAAGTACCGTACAGCTGTGTTCACCTTCATACAAAAAGTTTTTGATAATACATATTAATGGGCCTTTTCTATCGACGTGTAATCAGCTTTCTGTAATTACAGATGTGTCCATTCTTAACTTTTTTTGTTCAACATATCCTGAGATGTGTGGCATTAGATGATTTTGTGATGCTCTGTCAGGAGAAGTCTATGCCATATGCGTCTACGTGGGACCACCCAGTGGTTGCGATGTGCATTGCTGTCTGTTGAAGGTATTGCTAGCATGTTGCAATATTGTATTGAATTTCTATAGGGAGATCCTAAACAAAATTTGTGGAATGGTTAGGGTGGACACATCTGTAGAGTGTTCTGAATATACAGAGACTTGCCATTATGTGGGAACACGATGTGGCTGGCACTGCACAGGCAGGGTCGGACTAGGGTTCCTTGGGCCCACTAGAGAAAATTATTCTTGGGGCCCAACTTTTATGTGATCAATAATGTCTAATAGGTTTTAATTCAAAGAAATAGACCCTAGTGGCAAGTTAGTGGCTCCAAAGGCAGCTCCAAATGTTGCTTTTCTCCTGGACCTTAGAGGCCCTCTATAGATCCTTTGGTGGGCCAGTCCAAAAGTGTGCACAGGGGAATGCTGTAGTTGGAATGTGAATTATAAGGAACAAAGAACAATGAATCCCCCTACTAAATATTTGGATTCACCTCGAAGTTCAGTAATCTGTATATTCATTTGGTCAAATATGGGTACTCTCATGTGATCTCGTTTGGATATACCATCACTTTGGGACCTCCATTGATCCTGAGAATGAAGCGCCCACATTGCTGAATTATTGTCAGAATTATGAAAAATTTGGCCAAAGGTGGATACTGTGATAACAAAGCAGTGGGTTGGGGGGTCACATTGTTGCATATTGTTTTTTTTTATTGTTATCTGATTACAGGCCCTGCATAACGCAACCCCTTTAATAGATAAAATCTTGATATTAATCTTTAGTAGGACAGAGGTCTTACTTACCTTCTAGCACCACGATTGCAAAGTCTTGGACAGTTTGTGTTTTACGGCTCCCAAAGCACTGATATGCCCCAGAGTGTATTTTCTGAGCGCTGCTTATGACAAGTGTTTCGTTATCCGTCCCTCGTATAGAAATGAACTCGTCAGCTTCGATGAGCTCTGTGTTCCGGTACCATCTCACAGTGTAGCCCGGTGATCCGCTGATGGAACAGGACAGGATGACTGTACTGCCAATCCCTGTTTTCAGCTTCTTAGGTGTTAAAGTCACCCGGAGCTTTTCTGTCATAGGAGAGGAACCATGGGAGGAAAAAAAAACAAATATTTAATAAATCAGACATGTAAGGAGAGCTGAAGAGTCCTCTTTAAAGGGATAGCTGAGTAAAAGAGCTTTACTATCAGGCGGTTCCATAGGGCTGAAGGGAGCAGCAGCGTGCATGCAAGACCGCCTCTCCATTCAAACAAGGACGCACGATCCACTATTCTCATGATCAACTGCGGTTGGACCCCTGCTGATCACCCAATTATTCTCTATACTGTGGGATACCTAATGGGACAACCCCTTTAAAAGCCTTCTCCGCTTTAGACAATCCCTACCTGTTAGAAGGTAGAAGATCACAATGTGTCCTGCTGGGGCCCCCACCAATCAGCTTTAATCTTAGTGGAAACCTGGAAATAAGTGTTCAGTTTCCCTGCAGTGCCTCCACAGGGGAAACAGAGCATTGCACAATGCCCATTGAAATCAGTGGTACAATCTTTGTAACCGCTCTCCACTTTGGCCAAGCAATAATGATCCTGAACTAGGGACCCTTTCAATAACTAAGAATTCCCTACTACTCTATAAGTCAATGTCTGACCTCTAAAATTGGTTTTACGTGGCTAACAGAGTAGATGAAATGGGTTTTCTAAACAAAGCAAATCCTTTAACCAACTTATCAAACAAAAACTGAACACATATAACCAAGGTTTACAGATATTTTTAATTTTAAACACGAAAAAATAAAACCCAAACAATAGCGGAGCTTTTTTTTAATGCAACAGATTTTCCCATTGGAAAAAAAACGTCATGGTAGAAAGAATGAGGCTAAGCCTTGGATTTCTGTATCATATTTGCAGTTTGTTATGCTGTGGATTGGCCCCATAAATAGAATCTGTTTCTGTAAGTGACATGAGACTTTTCCGCGAGTTCAGTATTGATAGCCTATCCTCAGGATAGGTCATTGATATCTGAACGGTGGAGGTCCAACACCTGACACCCCTGGCCAATCAGCTGTTTGAAGAGGCTGTAGGTTTCCGGTGAGCGCTGCGGCCTCCTCACAACATACCAAGCACAGCGCCGTACATTGTATAGTGGCTGTGCTTGGTACTGCAGTTCAGCTCAATTCACTGTGACCAAGGAACGTGACGTCTCTGGCCTAGGAAGAGCCAAGGATGGTCAAACAGCTGATTGGTGTGGGTGCCGGGAGTCAGACCCCCACCCATCAGATATTGATTACTTATCTTGAGGATTTGTCACCAATTATTGAACTCCCTTTAAATCTACAACTGTATGAATGGCAAAGCAGATTTATCCATATAACAAGACATGGAATCTGCATGAAAATGTGGACGTGCTTTTGAAGAAATACCTTCTGAGGAAGGAAGGACAATGAGCATATTTTAAGAATCACTCAAAAGAATGTTCTTCTAAGAAGCCACCACATAAGAGCTCCCTTGAACCTGAACTGTGATTTTATCTCAACGCGTCCCCCTCTTGCCCTCATTAGCACAGTATCTGCCAGACTCTGTGTAAATGCCACTGAACAATATCACACTTGTCCTAGTCCTCCTTCCTGTCCTGTCATGAGCGTTCACACACACTGACGCCATGATGTGCCCTGCAGTAAAGCAGCTAAACTTGTCGTTACTTGGCTGGACATGTAGACTGCCACTTGGACAGGTGGCATCATGTACGATATCCCACCTATTAGATAAATCCATAAATAAAATATCCACTAGATGCTGCTTTCCCTTAAAGCAAAACGTCACACTAAAGTGTACCGGTATATCTGGTATAGGATATAGGATGACCTTACCTATGATGGTCAAGGTGCCGGTGACTTCCGCAGAACCAAAGCTGTTTGTGATTTCACAAATGTAGGTCCCGCTGTCTTCTAGACGTAGGTCTGTCATACTCAGACCCGTAGTACGTTTACTCCAACGACTGTCCGAGGGAACAGGGCGGCCATCTTTAATCCAACGAGAGGCCAGGTTTGGGTATCCTGAGGCAATACATGGTAGCTCCACTTTATCCCCAACGAATACCTCATGGGATTGGAACCCATCGAGGAGAATGGGGACGGACTCTGCAGGCTCTGTGGAGCAAGTAACCAAGAGGAGTATTGTACAGTGGATATTACTGGGAGACATTTTTCTGATATTTGTCATAAGAGAACACAGGGGACTCACCTGACACTATGAGACGCGCACCATTGCTCTGTCGCGTCTCTCCACTGTACCGATGTCTGGTGATGCAGCGGTAAGTAGATAGGGCATCCTCCTTCTGGACATCCAGGATGTAAAGGGCACCGGATGGTGAGGTGACAAATCTCCCCTCTAAGAAAAGGCAAAATGGAGAACATTACTAACTTTACTGGTGCTGATTCTTATTGAGGAGATTCTGTTAAAATATTGAGTCTTACAGGCAAAGCTCCATGGGAAAAATATGCAAATTAGCTCTCTTCCAGAAGCCCAGGAACCCGGCCAAAATTTTGACATCGTCAACTTAGACCTGAGCTAAAGATGTGCCAAATTCATCACTGTGGCTCAGGTGGGTGATACATTTGGTGCACCTTTCTAGACATTAGACACCTATTGGTTGGCTGACTTTGCAGCAAAGTTTTCTGCCAATTTTGGCGTTATGTGGTGCATGTTTTCATATTATAATCCATGCCCCTTTCCGCTAAGCCTTGTCCCTTTTCCTGTAAGCCATGCCACCTGCTCCAGTAAGGAGCAAAAAGTGTCTAAAACACATCAAAAATGTAGTGTAAGGCATGGCGCAAACTGAGCCAGAGATCTGAAGCATGTAGCTTAGTAAATCTTTGCATCGCTCTAGTGCCACTTACCGTAGGCGACTACTCTATAAGTCAATGACTGACCCTGTAAAGAGGTTTTCCGAGTGTTTTATACTGATGACCCATCCTCAGGATCGGTGGGGGTCCAACTCCTGGCATCCCATGCCTCCAAGGAGTGTTGCAGATTTTTATTAGGCCAGTGACGTCACATTCATCGTTCACATGACCTAGGCGCAACTCCGTCCCATTCAAGTGAATAGGGCTGAGCTGTGATATCAAGCACAGCCGCTATCCAATGAACAGTGCAATGTTTGGTAAGCTGAGAGGAGGCTGTGGTACTCTTCAGAAAGGGGTGCCGGGTGTCGGACCCCACCAATCACATACTGATGACCGATCCTGAGGACAGGTCACCAGTATAAAACACTCTTTAATAAACAGGACTACCCATATACTTAAAGGGGTTGTTTCACAAAAAAATATTCTATAGTTTTTTAAACCAGCACCTAGATCTGAATACTTTTGTAATTGCATGTAATTAAAAATTTAGCATAGCCACTGAGTTATCCAATAAAATGCATCTGTATAGCACCACCTGCTGTTTGTTCTTTTCCTTATTTCTTTGACCTGCTCACTGAGAAGGCCGCACATGCTCAGTTTCATCCTTCAACTACCTCCTGAGCTGTGATAGGGAGAGCTGAGACACGCCCCCTGAGCTGTGACAGGGAAAGCTGAGACACGCCTCCTGAGCTGCAGCAGAGAAGACACTCCCCTTGAGCTGTCAGCTTGATATAAATCTAGCAGAGCAATGAATGGGGAGATCTCTGGATCCATGTGAGGTACAGGGCTGGTTCTAGCTTTGTTAGAAAGAGGGTGTCATGTACTAAATGATGTCTGATTTTCATTTTTTATATTAGTCACGGGATAACACCTTTAACAGGAGGCCACAAATCACAGCACCCCACACAGTACATGAGGATAGTGCTCTGTTTAGATGGGCGAGATAGAAACCGATCTTGAATCTAAACTTGACCAGCCCTGGAAGGATTTATGAGAAGAATTCAGAAACTTTCTACACTCCATCAGTTTAGAGAAGTATGGTACATGAAAGCGTAAGGAATTCAGGACGAAACAGGTTTCAGTTGCTGATCATTAGTCAAGTTGTCATTCATTTCCCCCTTCAGCCAATGTCAGCACTGCAAGTGCCAAACCTGTCACCTACACAGCCTCCTGTCACATAGGCCCCCAGTGCCAGTCTTTTAATAGCACAGTCTGGCGGCTTTTATATACAGGCCTTATGTATAGCATGCAGCATTATGTAATGCACAGAGCTCAATCTGCCAGACTCTATATATAGAGAGCACTGCCTGACTGCTACTTACGGCACAGGGTATATATAGGTATCTGTCACCACAGATCTGTGCACCTCTATGACGGTTCATATACACAGTACCCATATGCATTTATAAAACAGTCATATAAAAGACAAATTTTATTTTAATCTATTGTCCTCATTCGCCAAGCTATTCACCTCTTGTCCATATGGCCTATGAAGGATTGTGGAAGTCATGGGGGGAGGTTTATCTGTTCGAGACCCCATCTATGACTCAGAACAGACAAACTCTAGGTGTCCTTATATTACATGGATAGCCATTTGTAGGGCCCTGAAGCAAGGGTACTTTGGACTATGGACGTCTAGGGACATTTGCTCCTTTTGATACTATGCAAAGTCATCAACTCACTACTTTATTGCACTTTAAAGGGTTAACTTACACTGTGATATATGCAGTTATTTGCACTGATACTGTTTTACTGTTTTATTGTTACTGATATTGTTGAACTGCATTTTATATGTTTATTACAGTGTATCCTGTTCATTTGCACAGTTATTGCACCATATTTGCACAGCACTGTGCAAAGGGTTAATACACAGCCAGCTAAAACAAAAAAAAAACTTTGGGACTTTCTACCTACGGGATGCACTGAGAAGTTAGAAATCATACACAGTTACCATAAGGGACTATGCAAAGTTTTGGCGGGAAAAAAACAGACGCACTGACCTTTTGACTGTCTTGTCTTGTTTAGCTCTTTTGTTTATGGCTGAAAAAAATGTCTTAGTCATTCCCATAGACTTGAAATACCCATTGTATTGAAACTCTATACAAGTTTATGACAGACTGAAACAGCAACATTGTTTCTGTTTGTGATGTCCTTCTCCACTCTCACTCCCACTAAAAGGCTCTAGTTCAGTATATATGGAGCGCAGTCAGAGCCCCTAGTTGTCTGCAGATAGGAACCAGTGTTTAGTAGAAGAGACTCTGCAAGACTGCATTAAAGGGGTTGTCTCATCTCAGACAATGGGGGCATATCACTAGGATATGCCCCCATTTTCTTATAGGTGCAGGTGACCAGCATGACCGGTCACCACTCCCATTCACTTCTATGGGCCCAACGGAAATAGCTGAGCCAGCACTCGGACCCACACCTATAAGACAATGGGTGCATAGCCTAGCGATATTCCCCCATCGTCTGTGATGAGACAACCCCTTTAATGACAATAGGTAGTTGCTGAGATGGGAAAACTGAGCCACAGCCATTTGACCAGGGAGCCAGCCAGATGACTGAGCCACAGACCTTGGGCCACCAGCCTTTGGCCAGGATACCAGCCTTCTGAGAGACAGAAGGACAGATAGCTCAGGACTTTCCTCAGCATGGAACCTTCTTCTGCCAGGATGGAGACTGGAGAAGCCAGCTCAGTGCATTGCCTGTATTGTTTTACACTTGAGTTCCTCCAGTAAAGAAGCACACCGGTTTACTGCAGACCCCGACTCTCTGGACCTACTTCCCATTGGGGTGCACCACTCCTTACCATCCCTTTCAGAGGGCAGTAACACGTGGTGACACCTCAATGGAGTCTGGGGGACCCAGCATAGTGTTGGGACCACCCCAAACCTGACCACAACTCATTTATCTGTACCCTTTTCTGCAAAAAAATTCCATATGTAAATTGGAAAATCATGGACCATTGATATTGTATTAACATTCATGTTTCGCCCAAAAGTACATGTGTCCTTACTTGTGTGAAGGAAGAAGGGTAAACGGCTGCCAGACATCTTGGGCAGTGCTAACAGAAACTGACCAGGGAAAATCATACCCTTCCAAATCAATCTGTCTGCGAGAGCAGAAGCAAAAGCATGTCCGACAGCCCTATATTAGACGTTAGATTGTCAGATTACCCAGACTTTTTCCGAGATGGAAACAATTATTTTATTTACGCTTCACAGAAATGGGGCAATTAAAATCGGAGCCGAGTTGCATAAAATACCTGAGGAGAAAGCCAATGACTCAACCGGAAGCAGAAGGGTTCCTAGAGGTCTCAGAAGAGGAGTCTCCTGGTCCGCTCTCAGCTTTTAGGTGCAGTTCTCTTTTAATTACTTATTAATCAGGTAGCAGCATCTCTAAATGTATGGAACGCCCCTGACAGCCTTTCTGCTGCCTAAGGTGAAAACTGAAATGCCCTCCCCCCCCATGCCAATTTCTTAACCTAACCCCTTTGTCACAATGAATGTGCTCATTGCCCATGGCCCTTCTGCTGCCCCCATCTTGTCCCTACCTGGTGCTGCCTCACCTGGCCTCATTGGTGGTGCACCCCTGGTCCCATGGATTAAGGTCCAATCCAAAATGGAACATGAACAGGGCGGTATATGTCCCATTTAGTTTACACTTTCAAGCCTTCAGTCCTTCAGGCTGATCATTATTTCATGTTCTGCTTGTCACCGGCAGAAAACTTGTGGAGAGGAAGAGATTAATGAGGAGAGATGATGAAGGGTCAGCGATGTCTCATGCTGTCATTTGGATTTTTGTAGTGAGAACGGGGACATGCTCACCAAGGAGACTTTACACAGACTGTCTATATGAAGTTCGTTCACGAATCCCAGAAACTTTAATCACAGATACAGTCATTGAAGGGGTAGCACCTTGACTGACACAGATCGGACATAAGTGTATCAATAGTGGGGGTCCGACTGTTGCGACCCCCACAATTACGAGGAGTCTGGTCCCCCACCCCTGTTTGAATGGAGCAGTGGTCGAGCATGCATGCTACTATCCCAGAATCTGAAATAATATTCTGCGAAAGTGCTAAAGAGATTGAATGAAAGAACAAGAACATGGGGGAAAATTTACCATAGACCTGCGTAATCCTCTGAGCTGACGGAGGACACGCCTAATTTATGACGAGGCACATTCTTTGTTATAAATTAAGTGCATCCTCTGACAGTTAGTGCTCCTAGACTGAAATCTACGACAGCTCCGGGCTGCTGTAGATTTCAGTCTTCTTTTACGCCCAAAAACTCTTGTAAAAGAAGATAAATATGATAAACATAATAAAAATAATAAGATAAAAATGGCCCCACCCCTCCCCATCTTCGCTACGCCCTCTTTTCGAGCGTGGTGTATAAACAGCACTTGCGACAAAACTTCTATTTCCTGACCATGATGTTGGGGGCGGCCATCTTGCCAGAACTATTCTTACAAGCATTTAGAGATACGCTTTACGGCAGTCACTATGGACCATAGGCCCAACAGACCGGAGGGAACCTCACTCACTGACCTCTATGAGAGACTCTTCTAGGCATGCTCTGTGACCTGCGCAGGGGTCATTGGGCAGGACGGGAGTAGATATGCTGCGTCCATCCCCTATAGTGAATGGTAGATCCTGCAATATATAGGTTACCTGTCATTGTAATCCTGCCTGGAAAGATAATGAGATGACTGCTAAAAAGTGATCTGTACATAACAGAAAGTGGTGCCTATTAGGGATAGTGGTCACAGCAAAAACTGGGTGATTTTAAGATTTTTTTTTTCTTTTACATACAGAAAGTGCCATGGAGTATTAAAAATAAAATCAGCAAATTTTTAAAAAAATATCTTTATCATTAAAGGGGTTATGCCCCATATGCCCGGGCCCCTCACACACAATGTACTTACCTCGCTCCATGGCACCCGCCTCGCTTCTAAAGGGGGGACAGCCAATAGCAGGTGGTGATGGGGATGAGCCTCCCTAGCGTCACCCGCAATGCTAGGGAGGCTCATCCATGTCACCACCTGCTATTGGCTGCCCCCAACCTCCGTCACCGGGTGTTTTCATCCACGCAAGCGAGGTAAGTACATTGTGCGTGAGGGGCCTGGGCATCGGGGGAGCATTTCATGGGTCAGATAACCCCTTTAATAATAGGTCATATTCTGATGACACATTCCCTTTAACCAGTCACTGTGAACAGGTCCTGAGGTAAAAGTCCTCCTGCAGGACAGACCGGGGCCAGCCTCTCACACACATATTACTGTCCACATTGCTGCTTGTGGTACCAAAAATTAACGTAATCAGAAAGTGACTCCTGAGTATTGACCCGCATAGTGACCATCACTCATGGAAGACCACACTGTATATATGACAAAGTGGGAGCACAACATGTGAGGTCTTTAATGAACCTCCTGTGTAGAGTCCCGGGGGACTATTCAACAATATAATCCAACCTTTCTATGCTGGAAAATGGCTTCTTTTACAGGAAGGAGATTACATAGAGAATGATAGAGCAACTCATTAGGCTGCAAAGATTAGGCAGAGAAGTCATAGCTCCAGCTTCAGTAAAGCCGCTTATCCTTTGGCTACTCAGAAATCAGCTGTAACTGCTTTCACACGTGCCACTTAGCGCTAATTCTAACGATATATGACATCTTAAAATAAACGGCAGAAATGTGTGTCCTCGGTCCTGCAACCTCAGACCCGACGCACCGTGCCAATGTGCCACTCACCCTTTTCCCTTCTCAGCCCATAGACTAATGACATATCTGTGAATGGAAGAGGAAATCTGCTGTGTGTATTTATAATACGGCCCAGAATAGAGTACTTGCAATCTGTTCTTGTTATGTTATTCAATATGTTAGTGCATGGTAATGTACCAAAATATCACTGTATGGATCAGTCGGGGTTAAAAATCCTGACTCTGCCCTTGTAGGAAGTTAGGTGCTGGACTTAGGTCTACCCCTAGCTCACTCTAGTGTCAGCTGAGGAAGTGAGAGGAGCTACATGTGCTCACTCTTTGGAGAACTAGGCCTAAGCTCCAGAGAACCTTCATCTGAGAGAACTACCGAGAGAAAGCCATCTCTACTACATGGTACTCCAGTAAAAGAGGGAGCAAGTCGAAAATCTGCATGGCTGAGAACTGGGGGGCAGTCAGAAAGGTATTTGCTGTTTCAAGGGGTTGTCCTGCCATATAGGTTAGGTAATGAATATCCGATGAGCATGGGTCTGACACCTAGCAACACCACTGATTAGCTGTTTGAAGAGGAGGTGGCGATCCATGCAAGCGCCAATTCCTGGTCTTTACACTATGCGTGGAATGGTGATGTAGTGTCATTTACAAATACTCGCTCCATTCAAGTGAAAGGAGAGAGTACTTGTCATTAGACTGCACTTCCGAGACAGCGTAATGAAGAGGAAGCGGCAGTCACATGCAGCGCTGTCAAACAGTTGATCAGCGGAGGTGCCAGGTGTCAGACCCCCGCCGATCAGATATTGATGACCTATCCAGACAATAATATATATGGCAGGAGTCAGGACAAGCCTTTTAAGGCTGACAGCCTTTACTGCAGTGAGAGGGACATTGCTAAAACACCTTCATGCTTGGACACAGTTTGGCCGTGAAGGTGTTTTATACATAAACTCAAGCTAATATTTTAGCTTTTCTTGTTGCTTCCAAAAACATTCTTCCATAGAAATCTGCCCAAGGACGACTTACTATAGTCACATACTAAAAGCTTTAGAGAGCTGCATCAATAAGGCTCCAGCGTGGATGCATTAGTGATCTGATCATGTAACATTTCCATAATGTATTAATAAAGCAGTCTGTGCCCCGTTCAGGGTGAACCACACTTTCTGGGGGTTGTGTCACAAAACATATTTAATTTTCAAACCAGCCCCTGGATCTGAATACTTTTGTAATTTCATGTAATTAAAAATTTAGTACAGCCACTGAGTTATTCAATAAAATGTATCTGTATAGCGCCACCTGCTGTTTGTTCTTTTCCTTATTTTTTGTCCGTCTCACTGAGCTGGTCGCACGTGCTCAGTTTAAATCTTCAACTACCACCAATTGTATGTTCTGTTAGAAGCTGTGGTAGTTACAAGTAGAGAGCTGCAGCAGACAGGACACACCCCCTGAGCTGCCAAGCTGAAGAGAATATAGTAGAGCAATTGGAGCAATGAATGTGGAGATCTCTGGATCCACGTGAGGTACAGGGCTGGTTCTGGCTTTGTTAGAAAGAGGTTGTCATGTACCATATGATGTCTGATTTTCATTTTTCTATGAATAATGCGATAATCCATTTAAGGCTTTATTAATTTGGGGTCAACTACAGGAAAAAGGGTTCAAAGGAACGTTCGATTTTCCCATGTTTGTTGGCTGATTTGCAGCTTTCATCAGAATGAAAGATGCCTGATTATTGGCGGTACGTCGACCTCTGTCATCAGGGGTGTGCTGCTGATAATCAATAGAACTGAATGGAGATAGAACATGGTAGCAACCGTTCCTCTCCCATGTACTCTGCATTGGCCTGTCTAATAAGCAGATGCAAACGGGCTCCTACAAACAAGTTCATTGTCAATCGGCGCCCAAACATTGGCCAGTGTAATAGCCACCTTCATAGTAGACTGCTAGTCATATATTCATAACTTCTAGCAGGAATAATAAAAGAACAGCACAGCATAGAGTCATAAGAAAAGATGCTCCAGAATTGTTATTACATGGGGGATGCAAGTAGTTAGTAAAACAGACATGTCAGGAGAGGATCCTCTTTAAAGATTATGGTAAAAGTGAATCCATCTCTGACTTTAAGAGTAGGGATCATGCGGAGTCTGCATGGCGGCACACAGGGTCCAGAGGGCTCAGTATTGTACAGCCATAAGCACCGCATGTGCCACTTATTGTATGGTGCCTCCATACAGTGCTGCATTACTGAGAAATTCTCCGGCCTATCGCCCCCATAAAAATCGTTTTGATGAAGCACTCACGATTTTTTCCAAATAAATCTGATAGAAAAAATAATTGATGTATGAGGCATACGGTACACAGTGGGGGCCCCAGCTCTTCTGCGGGTACCATATTGTGGCTCTGCATGACACGTAATGTGGCGGTGTACATGAGGCCTATAAGGATGCATTAATATATATGATAAAACAAGATTGCTGAAGTAACAATTCCTGAGCTTTTACCTGGAAGCTTTCTGATAATAACCTGTAGGTCTGCGGGAAGTGATGGGAAATCAGTAGCTGCCGGAATTCCACAGGTCAATATTGGAACATTTCCGCAGCAAAAGTGGAATTGACTCACTTGTAGCAAATTTACATCAATTTATGAATTTTTCTCGTATACAAATTGAGTCAACAAAGATTGTCCTATTGTGTCTGGTATACCATTCAACAGTTTAACGGCTCATGCACACGACCGGTGCCGGCCCGTGCCCGTATTGCGGCTCACATACGCCGGGTCCGCAATACACGGGCACCGGGCGTGTGCAGCCCACATCACGGACCCATTCACTTCAATGGGTCCGCAATCACAGAGATGCGGAACGGAACCTCGGATCGGAACACCACGGAAGCACTACGGTGTGCTTCCGTGGTGTTTTTGGCCGTGCCTCCGCACCGCAAAAAAGTGGCACGTGCACTACTTTTTTTGCAGTGCGGACCGTCAGATGCGGATCGCGGACCCCATACAAATGAATGCGTCCGCGATCTGCATGCGGCGGCTCCAATGTCAGTGTCGTGCATTGTGGACCGCAAATTGCGGTCCACAGCACGGGCACTGAATGAGCCCTAAAGGGAATGTGTCATCAGAAAATCACCTAACCTTTAAATTGTGTTTTTGTGTTAAACTTTTTTTTTTGTTTGTTTTTTTCAAATTTTTAGTACTTTTTAAAATTTTCTATGTGACTTTCAATATTTAAAAAACATGTATATAATTCTGCAATTTTTAAACTGGTCACTAGGCCCAATAATAGGCTATGATTTCCTGCTCTGTACAGGTAGCCATCTGATTATCATCACAGGCAGGATTACAATGACAGATATCGCCTCTGTATAGAAAAAACAGGATCCACCATTCACAATAGGTGATGTCACAGCTTGTCTGCTCGCTCCTGACCTCTGAACAGGTCGCAGAGCATGCCTAGAAAACTACTCCTGACTATTGTGTCTATGGCCCATGTGGCTGCTCTCAAAGGGCAGAACGTGTTAACATATTTTAGGCCTCGTGGCCAGTGCAAAAACTGCAGGATTTTTTTTAATACATGGTGACATGGAAAAGGTTTTAAAACATCACAAAAAATTATTTAAAAAGGTTTTTAACATAAAAACGTGACTTAAACATTAGGTCATTTTCTGATGGCACATTCCCTTTAAAGGTGGTCATACACCTTCAACCACTATCGGCCAAATACTTGTTTGACCAACTGGTATTATTCCCCATACACATAAAAGCTCAGCTAGGCTGAGCATGCATGTTTTCTCAATGGGGAGAGGGGGTATGCTGCTGGCAGACACCTCTGGTGGTGGCCTATCTGCCTTGAGGGCTAAAGGGTTGAGCAATGAAATTCAACATGCATGACAGGAGATGTCGGGTCAGATACCACCATACACTCAGAGTAAAGACAGATGTACAGTTTTTTATGCTGTTTTTGAAGCCAAAACCAGTGAATTTAATAAAAACAGAGAAGTTGAATTTGTCCTTAAAGGGGTATTCCCATCTCATTGATGGTAGATCATTAGGATATGCTATCAGTGTCAGACAGGAGTAGGTCCTACACATGGGACCTGCACCTATCTCCAGAAGGAATCCCTCAAAGTGAACAGAGAGCAGTAGCGCATGCGCAGCCAGCCATCGTTCACCACTATGGAAGTTTTGAAAAGAGCGCCGGCTCAACTATTTGAGCTGTCCCATAGTGGTGAATGGAGAGGTGGCCATACATGCGTGGTGTGTTCTCCTTTCACAGCTGTGGTACTCCCAAAAATAGTCAAGTGCTCTTGATCAGCTATTTTTGGAACTACCATAGCAGTGATTGGAGGGTGGCTGTGCACGCACGGTGTGCCCTCCTTCACTTCGTGGGCCTTGTTCTGGAGACAGATGTGTTCCAGAGCTGGAACCCGCACCTATCTGATGTTGATTACATATCCTTGCGATATGCCATCAATGTCTGAGATGGCAACACCCCTTGAACACATTTTACGATCTACTCTTGATTTTGGCATTCAAGGACTGCATTAAAAAACCTGCACGTGTGTCTGTGCCCATGAGATAGTCAGCAATCAATAAGCTGCACTCGTGGCCACTTACAATATCAATTTACAGTCTTAGGCCTCAGGCACACATATTACAGATCTGTGATGTACAAACCCATGATACAGCACCAATAACCTGCAGCGTTTTCTCTTCCAGAAAAACATGGCCTGGGTTGTTGGAGTAGAATACAGTACTTCATGGAGGTACCATACAGAACTTTGGAACCAGGGGCAGACTGGGAACTTAAAGGGGTTATCCGAGACTACAAAAATGTCCCCATACACCCGGACCCCTCACAATAAATATACTTACCTGGCTCCCCGCTCCATGCGCAACTCCTGGTCCCTGCACCGCCGCTGCAGCTTCTCCCCGTGTGTGGATGAAAACATCTGGTGTCGTGGGGAAGCAGCCAAAGGCAGACGGGACGGTGACAAGCCTCCTTTGCATCGCAGGTGATGCTAGGGAGGCTTGTCCCTGTCCCCACCTGCCATTGGCTGCTCCCCCTTCCCCCGACACCGGATGTTTTCATCCCTGCATGGAGAGAAGCAGCAGCGGCGGTGCGGGACCAGGAGTAGTGCAGGGAGCTGGGACCCAGGTAAGTATCTTCAGTGTGGGGGGCCCGGCATATGGGGGGCATTCTTATAGTCTTGGATAACCCCTTTAAAAGGGTTATCAAAGTTTGAATAACCCCCTCTAGGATGCCCAGTCCCTGTCACCCTGCTCATACTTACCTGGTCACTCACGCTGGTTTCCTCCAGGAATCGCTCCACGTCAGTGGCTGCATCTCCCCTGCTGGCAGAAATCAACATCCGTCGATGGCGTGGGGAGGGGGGTGGTCGGATTATGGTGCAGCCAATAGTAGGCCACGATGGTGACCAGCCAACTTGTATCATGTCTGACGTGACATGTGACATAAGTGGGCTAGTCACCGTTGTGGCCTGCTATTGGCTGCATAACGCAACCCCCACCCAGTCAACGGATGTTGATTTCTGCCGGCAGGGGAGATGCAGCCACTGCTGTAGAGCGATCCGGCGTTGGGGACCAGGTAAGTATGTGCAGGGTGGCAGGGACTGGGCATCCCAGAGGGGGTTATTCAAACTTGGATAACCCCTTTAAAGTGGCCCTGGAAAAAAACAAAAGTGGCCCCATTACATAGAAGGCAGAGCCAACACAAATAGGCAGCGCCAGCAATACCATATTGCAGCACATTATACCACTCCAGCAGAACTAAATACGGCAGTGCATCAGTAAATACTGCCCCAGCTGCACAAAATGCATCCCTAAAAACTGCCACTGGCCGGCCGAAAGGAAGGCTCAGGCGGCCCTCTGGGAAATTTCCCAGTAAGGTCTATGGTCAGTCTGCCCTTGTTTGGAACCATAGGGACCCTATCAAGGACGTAGCTAAAGGCTCATGGGCCCTGGTGCAAGAGTTCAGCTTGGGCCCCTCTTCCCTCAGTGCTTTGTGGCCAGAGGCAGGGAACAACATAGCCTTCGTGCTGCCTGAGGCAAAAATTGAAACAACACCTCTTGACCTTACCCCTTCCCTCCAGCCAGAGGTATAACTTGACCAGCATGCACTTTTTATAATACCAGCGTCTTCTTATGTGGTACAACGGTCTTTGGGCCCCCTCAGGCTCCCGGGCCTGGTACCGACTGCTACCTCTGCACCCCTATAACATGATAAATTGCTCCAGCTTCATACGTATCCAGCATCGGCAGATGTGATTCTAGATACATAAGTGTACGGCCCTTCCTTGACCTCATCCAGAAGACAAGATGACAGAAATGACTTGCAGCCAGCCTCTTGATTTTGAGATCAAATAATGTTAGCGTTGCAGCGTTCAGCACATGAAAGCGAACATTCACGCGTCTTCCTAAGAGGTGTAAGTGATATTATTGTAGCAGCTAATCCATACCGAAACAAACGCAGCCGATCGATCAGCAGCAGTTAAAATAAAGTGCGAGGTGAGGGCGGCAGAGAGACGGGGGTGGGGGCTCCGTCTCATTACTTGGATGAAGTGAGCAAGAGGAGGAGGAGGAGGCCACCCCATCGTTCAGATTAATGTGCGCTGGATTGAGCCCTGGCGGCCAATCTGGATCGATCGACATTTGTCAAACTGAATTGGGGAGTCCCCAAGCAGCGCTCAGCGCGGGCGCTCTCCAGGGAAGGGTGGAGAGAGGAGAAGGAACATTTTGAGGGAAAGGCTGAACTGAGCAGAAAGCGGTGCAGAGAGAAGGAAGTACAGATCTGGAGCTCAGCTATCTAGAAGAAAACGCTGCCAATGGTTCTGATAATGTTGAGAAGTAATAGCATACATCAGCTCACTACCATTCAAAGCACGAATACAATATAATACACACTACATAATACTCTGTAAGACGCCGCCACGGGCCAAGGCTATCACGAAGTGCAGATCTCTCTCTATCATATTTCAATTTTACATTACAAATATTCGTAATCGCATTCAAATGTGGTCTTCTAGGGTATGGACTTCTCAAAGACGATAGCCAGTGAGACTACATGGTGGAACTGAACGTCTGTCACAGGACATATGGTCTGGATATAGGAGTGGTCTTCTCAAAGAGGATGGCCAGTATGTAGACTATATGGTGGAACTGAACGTCTGTCACAGGACATATGGTCTGGATAAAGGAGTGGACTTCTCAAACAAAATGGTCAGTATGTAGACTATATGGTGGAGCTGAATGTCTGTCACAGGACATCTGGTCTGGATAAGGTAATGGTCTTCTCAAAGAAGATGGCCAGTATGTAGACTATGTGGTGGAACTAAACATCTGTCACAGGACATCTGGTCTGGATAACGGGGTGGTCTTCTCAGAGGAGATGGCCAGTATGTAGACTATATGGTGGAACTAAGCGTCTGTCACAGGACATCTGGTCTGCATAAGGGGATGGTCTTCTCAAAGAAGATGGCCAGTATGTAGACTATATGGTGGAACTGAAAATCTGTTACAGGACATCTGGTCTGGATAAAGGAGTGGTCTTCTCAAAGAAGATGGCCAGTATGTAGACGATGTGGTGGAAGCTAAACGTCTGTCACAGGACATTTGGTCTGGATAAGGGGGTGGTCTTCTCAAAGAAGATGGCCAGTATGTTGACAATGTCATGGAACTGAATGTCATAGGACATCTGGTTTGGATAAGGAAGTGGTTTTCTCAAACAAGTGGCTGTTTGAAGAGGTTCTAATGTATAGGTGTGGGACAAGTGTACATGCAGTGACTGAGTTTTGGGTGGCCCCAATGCTAAGATCCCGGGTCCCGGGGACACCATCAAGGTGTCACCATGTGTTGCTGCTCTTCAGAAGAGACGATAAGTCACGTAGTGCACCCAAATGAGAAATAAGTCCAGACAGTTAACCAGTCTCCTTCTTTACTGGAGGAACTAAAGTGCAAATCAATACAGGCAAGGCACTGAGCTGGGTTCTCCAGTCTCTTCTCTGTTAGAAGAAGATTTTGTGCTGAGAAAGGCCTGATCTAGCTGTCCTCTTTGATGGCTGGTACTCTGGTCAAAGAGCCCGGGATCTGTGGGTCAGTCGTCTGGCTGGCCCTCTTGTGAAAGGACTGGTGATCCAGAGTGTGTCACAGTATCCCCATCTCAGCATCTTTTTCTGGTAACTCGTGCAGTCTGGCAGAGTCTCTCCTACGGTCCCTATATTTAGACAACTAGGGACTCTGACTGCTCTCCTAATATAACGTTTCTAACTGAGCTAGAACCTTCTAGTGGGAGGGGTGGAGTGGAGAAGCACAGCACAGCAGAAACAATGTTGACATTTCAGTTTGCCATAGACTTGTATTTAGCCTCAGTACAAGTCAATGGGAATGAATAAGCAGTTTTCAGACGTAAACAACCATCTAACAGAGGTCAAAGGGGTTGTGCAGGCTGTTTATATTGATGACCTATCCTCAGGATAGGTCCATACCTCCCAACCATCCTGGATTCGGCAGGACAGTCCCGCATTTTAGTGGCTGGTCCGCGGTGCTGAAACGACCATGGTATGTTTCTCTCTCAGCTGATTGTAATGGTGAAGCAGGCAGCCATCTGGTCCCGCTCACAATTCCTCTCAGCTGCCACCGCTCCCCAGCAGCAGCATGATGATGGCTATGTAGGAAGAATGGAGGAATCAGCCTGTGGCCTCCTCTTACACAGTAAGCGCGATGTGGGACAGTATCCTGCTGCTGGGGAGCACCGGCATCTGAGCTGTGATCATCAGAGGAACCAGGTGAGTATTTTATGTTTGTTTGTTTTTTACTTCCTGTACTTCATGTGGGCATATCTACTCTGAGTGGGCACATCTTGGCATAAATACTCTAAAGGAGGAACATCTGGGCATAGCTACTATGAAAGGTGCACATGTGGGCATAACTACTCTGAGGGGGCACATCTTGGCATATCTACTATGAAGGGGGAACACATGGGCATAACAACTCTGAGGGGGCACATATCTGGCCATAACTACTATGAAGTGGGCGCATGTTGGCTTATCTACTATAAAGGGAGCATATGTGGGCATAAGAACTCTGAGGGGCACATATCTTTGCATAACTAATGTGAGGGGGCACATATCTGGGTATAACTAATGTGAGGGAGCACATATGTGGGCATATCTACTGTGAGGGGGCACATCTGGGCATAACTGTTGTGTGGGCGCATATCTGGGCATAGCAACAGTGAAGGGGACACATATCAGGCCATAACTACTGTGAAGAG
The DNA here is from genome assembly GCA_900303285.1 of Rhinella marina. Lineage (NCBI taxonomy): Eukaryota > Metazoa > Chordata > Amphibia > Anura > Bufonidae > Rhinella > Rhinella marina. Next base: position 189,341 of record ONZH01011510.1, read on the forward strand.
GTCACATGTGAGCATTACTACTGTGAAGGGGGCACAATGTAGGCATTACTACTGTGAAGGGGGCACAGAGTGGGCATAACAACTGTGAAGGGGGCAGAATTTCGGCATTACTACTGTGAAGGGGCACAATGTGGGCATTACTACTGTAAAAGGGGCACAGGGTGGGCATTAATATTATGTGCTGGCACAAAGCGGGAATAATTACTATGTAGGGGCATTAAGGGGTATGTATAGCTATGCTTTTGGCGGAGTTAGAGGCGTGGCCTAGTATGAAAAAAATTTGTAATGGCGCTTACAGAAAACCAAATGCTTGCCCCCAAAATGACCCCATTCAGATCAATGGAACTGATTTTCCAGTGTGGGAAATTCTGCAACAAATCTGCCACATGTGAATACGTTCTTAAAGGCGTATACCCATCTGAACTTTTGTATATGCTATAAACTTCTAATAGGAGGGCACCCAACTCTGAGACCTCTCTCAAGAACAGGACCTTGTCTCACACCGCTGCGAATGGAGAGTTGGACGCGGCTTTCTGCATTGACTTCTGCAGGAGTTCTGAAAATAGCCGAGAGAGCTCGCAACAACCATTGAACTGAATGGGGAGATGCATATGCCATAAATGTCTTGTTTATCTTTGGGGGGTAAGCTGTTATTCAGGAGACTTGGCCCTCATCAATACAGGTTTTTGGGAATGGACAAGATCCCATTCTGTAGACAATGCACCAAGCAGATATAGATCCATGGAGTAACACGGTGACCAGTGTCATGTCCTGCGAGCCGGGAGTCCCAGCTGTCTATCAGGGCTGCAAATCCGTGTCACCGAGGGGAAGGGGTTAAAAGAATTCGGGCTCTTTTCACTGCTCTTGCTACAAGGTTTTATTTCTAATTAAGCCGTAATCAGAGTGGGAAGACACCCAGGGTTTGCACCAAATGACTTGTACACACTCCGCAGATTGGGTCCCTACTCGGCCACACTGCAAGAGCATTCTCCCTGAAATTCATTAGACATGCATGAGAGGGGCCTTATGAATAGAATTGCATTTAAATGGATTTTCTGAGAGAAGAGAGAGGAGGAGGGGGGGAGAGGAGGGAGAAAGGGGCAGAGTGTGTAGGAGGAAGAGAAGCAGATAGAGGGATAGGGAGAAGATAGAGAAGAGAAAGGGAAGGGTAAAGATAAAAAAAGCCAAAAATAAACAAAAACAAACCAAAAAACATAAAGGGTAAACGCAAGGGGTTAAGTCATGAGCGGGATGAAAAAAAAAATAGATGGAGAGTCATGAAGTGGCAATGAAGGCAAACGGAGGAGGGACGATAGGAAGTGTTGTTAGCGAGAAACAGAGACAGAAGAAGAGGGGGTGTAAAGTGTGAGACAGCGGAAAGAAGAGGAAGAATGGCAGAAGAACAGCAGCCATGTGGATGGAAGAAATCTGGACTTAATGGAAGCATCGTCCTTCCAGGGTGGCATTACCCCTTGCTCTAATGCCATGTTTGCCCATCTCCCTAGGAAAAAAAAAAGAGTCTCAGCCAAGCAGCTGCTACGGGTATAAATTAATTAGTCTTCCCAAGGAGGCCGAAAAAAAAAAAGAAAGAGAGCGAGAGCGCCGGCTAATACCAGAAAACGACAGCCCGGGAGGGCGAGGTATTAAAGAGCAGGGAGGGCGGCTGCTAATCCTATCAAGCTGCTACTATCTGATCAGGACAATTAGGATTTCTGCTGCGCGGAGAAAAGGGGAAATTAGCATGGCGGCGGGGAAAGTGTCAAAATTTGGAACGTGATTTGATAGGATGGGAGGGGGCAGGAATTCATGGTAAAAGTCAGAGGGGCAAATAGGGTAGAGCTACAAGGGGAAAGAGCAGCAGAGTGTGAGAAGGGGTGCAGAGGATGAGGTCGCACGTAAAATAAGGCAATAATAAAAAAAAGAAGAAATCGGGGACGTTGCGATGCACGACGGCTTTGTCTTAAGAGTTTTCCAAGCGCCGCAGCGGGGAGCCTAATATTGGCCGGCGCTGAAACAGTTAATGAGTTTATAGACATATTTACATCCTCTGCAAAATGAGCAGCGCCCAGAGAAGCTTCACCAATCACCGAGGAGAGAGAGAGGAGATGTGCGAGCGAGAGCGATGGAGATGAGAGCGAGCGTGCGGGAGAGCGAGCAGGAGGGAGATATTATACGTGTGTGTGTACATTATCCAAATGAGATAAGCCATCTTAGATATAGGGTGAGAAAAAGTATAGAGCCGAGTCCGCACACGGGGATACCATTGGTGTCACACAGGACTGCAAGGAAGTGTGATATTAATTCCGAGATATGACAATATCACCGAAACGGCACCGTCCCAAAGCGTTACGTGACACACTCATCCCTATTTCATCCGTATTACGACACACACAGCGCAACAGTTTTTGGCGTAAAAAGTCACAAAGACCCATTTTTTGTGACTTTTACCCCCTCCTCGCCCTTTGGGAGTGGTGGGGCCTGGCAACTTTACTAACATTTACGCCTAGAAACAGGCGTAAATGTTGGAGTAAAACTATCCCGGTCGGGGAGTGTAGTACTTTTTCACTTCAGAAGCACGGACTGCCACAGATGCGCTTAATGTATGACGAGACACATGCCCCATCATAAATTATGTGCAGCCTTCAAGAGCATGGGGGGCATTAAAGACCAGTGAACGACCCCCTAAGTGCTCAAACTGAAGAGCGACATAGAACTCGTCTGATTTCTGTCCGCTAAAAACAGATGATTTTCCACCTATGTTGAATCAGTTTTGATTGCGTTCCATTTGTCCATTTGTTCTGTCCGTCAACAGGTAATCCTATGTCCATGAAACACAAAAAACCCGGAAGAATATTACCCAGTATTTCCTAGCGACCGCCTGTGAAAAACGGACCGTGCATAGATGCCATAAATGTGCTTTCTGTTTTATTGTTCACTGACCCATTAACTTGAATGGGCGAGTCTAGTGCGAAAATCGGACCAACATAACGCTTGCTGAGACTTTCTCTGCTTTCAGTCCAAGTGTAGAAAGCAGAGCACAAGGGCTGAATGCCAAAAAAATTGCTTGTCATAATGATCCCTTAAAGGGATTGGCCCATCTCATACACTGGTGGCATATCGCTAGGAGATGGGACCCACACCTATCTCTACAACATAGTCCGCAAAGTGAAGGAGAGTGGACAGCGAATGCATGGCCGCCCACCATTCATTTTTATGGGACTGCCGAAAATAGCCGAACACAGCCCCATAGAAGTGAATGGACTGGAGGCCGTGCTTGCACAATGGATGGAACGGTGTAGTTTCAGCGCAAATCCCCAATCATGGGCAAGATGAGCCAATTTCACACAGTCAGTGTTTGGTCAGTTTTTGGTCAGTGATCTTTATCAGTGATTGTGAGACAAAACCAGGTGCAGGTCAAAAACACAGAACAGGAGAAGATCTTTCCATTATACCTTATCTCTGTAGGCTTCGCTACTGGTTTTGGCTCACCATCACTGATGGAAATCAGTGATGGAAAAACTGACAGTGTGAAAGCAGCCTAACAGACGAGTAATGAGACAGATGGGTGACTTATAAGGTGTAGATGTAGAGCAGCAGCAGAAGGTGGCTGACTGGTAGGTACCAGAAGTCTTCGGGTTACCGTCACCGATATAGTATAATACCAGATAGCAGATTTCTACAACTGTCCAATTCATCTGAATGGCGCTTGCAGAAAACCCTGTGCTTGCCACCAAAACAACCCTGTTCCAAACCACAGAACCGATTATCGGTCACAGAAATTTCGAAGATGCTGCGCGTAAGGTGCAGAGAAGACAGGACATTACTAAGTGAAGGAATGGGAGCGTCTATGGGGATGGAGCCACGGGGAGAAGCATGGAGATGTCACATTAGGCCCCTCAGTTTATTCGCCCCAGTTCCAGGAGCATCTCTTACGGTTCTGGCCAAGTTGCGCAGCGTCCAGTACGCACGTGACGTATATCATATACATCTATGGAGAGGGACGTTGGAATAATGTGCGGGAGCCTTCCAATGTCTGCAGAGTGTCCTGATCCCACCCTTGTCTCTACCCCTACACTTCTCCTCCTTCATTTCCATTCTCGCGGTGTGGCGGCTCGTTAGTGATTCCTAGCAGTCTGTCCGGGGGGCATAATTATTATTACTGTTAAAAAGCAGCGGAAGCAGAGCATGCTGGGAGGAATAAAGAGTCTTCCAAGAGACGCTCTGATTTGTGTAGAAAGCTGCAAACCTAGAGGTAAAGTAAAAACAAGGCTGAAAAAGAAAAAAAAAAAACAGAAAAGCAACAGTAACCAATAAATATGGCGGTTTTATGCAGGACCGGTATATGGCCACATACTGTATAGGTAAGTGCAGTCTGCGGAGTACAGTAAGTAGACCATATACTGTGCAGTACATGTATACTTACCAACATTTTAGCTGGTAAATTCGGAGAATGTAAGGGAATGTCTTAAACCTGTCAGGAACGCCCACTTTTGGGTGATCTTTTACATACGTCAATATGGTGCCGCCCACTTACAGACGGAGTTTGCATCGGTCCCACCTATTTCGGCCTGCGAATTTTCAGGAACCATCTCTGAAAATTAGGGACTACTCCCTGCAAATTCGGGTCTACTGGTAACTATGTATGCATTTTATTTTTCCCATGGGAGTCAATGGAAGACGTAAGCTACTGCATGGCTGCATATATTGCAGCGGTACACATCAGGGAATACTACCGCCATATACAGTTAGAAAGGGAAAAAACACTTCCCTGTTCACACAGTCATTAAACTGAATGGGGGTTGCAGTGTCACTCACAAGTTGGCGCAACCCCAAAACTGCCAAAAAATTCAGCAGTGTTGGACTTTTTTTCCATATGACCATTTTGAGTAAGGCTTGGGCTACATCACGATCTTGGGCACAAAATGCGTAAAGCCATTGAACTGAATGGGGTGTCAGTGTCACTCACAAGTTGGCGCAACCCCAAAAATTGAAAAAAATTCTGCAGTGTTGAATTTTTTTCATACGACTATTTCGAGTAAGGCTTGGGCTAAATAGCAATCTCGGGCACGAAACGCGTGAAGCCAATGAACTGAATGGGGTTGCATAGTGACTCACAAGTTGCTGCAACCCCAAAATTGCAAAAAAAATTCTGCAGTGTTGGTTGTTTTTTTTTTTTTTTGCATGCGCTTTGACCACATTCAGTTCCATGGCTGCAGTGTTGAATTTTTTTTTTATTGCTTATTTCATACGACCATTTTGAGTAAGGCTTGGGCTACATCGCGATCTTGGGCATGAAATGCGTGAAGACAATGAACTGAATGGGGTGTCAGTAGGACTCACAAGTTGCCGCAACCCTGAAACTTCAAAAAATTTGGCAGTGTTGGATTTTTTTATTGCTTATTTCATACAACCATTTTGAGTAAGGCTTGGGATACATGGCAATCTTGGGCAAGAAACGCGTAAAGCCAATGAACTGAATGGGGTTGCATAGTGACTCACAAGTTGCTGCAACCCCAAAATTGCAAAAAAAATTCTGCAGTGTTGGATTTTTTTTTTTTTTGCGTGTGCTTTGACCACATTCAGTTCCATGGCGTGACGGTGATTTTTGATCGTATGATGTGTGTCGCCTCAAGCCCTTGAGGTTTTTGTTCCGTTTCCAACTGGGCGCTGGACATCTTTATATCCATTTTTGCTGCACTTTGCGCTCTTTGCGCCTCCGGGTGTGTATCGCCCTGTGTGCACCATGGCCCGGTGTTCTGCATTCTCCCCGACAGGTTTCATTTCAATCTGTACGTTGGCAAATAATGACATAACCCTGTCGTCTCGCGTGTGGGATTTATCGCAGTCACTAAATGCGGCTTCATGCAAATGAGACTGAGTACACAATGGGCAGAGCGGTGGGTGAGAGTGGAAGCGAACAGAGGAGGGGCGGTGCGAGGAACAATGAGCCACACAGCGATGCAAAAGGAGTGAAGAGAGTTCAGACCTGTATGTGGGACACCAGGGAGCATCAGCAGCAGAGAGGGCAGGGATGGCTGGGCTGTTCAGCACCTCGGACAGCGTACATTCACAGCGCATACCGCGCATACATTAGTAGCTGCGTAACTCAATTTATACCACTCCACTAGAGTATAAGTGAATTTACAACAGCATAAGAATGCATGGTGCCTCTCTTCATCCTCCTTCAGTGTGCATGGTACAAAAGATGTACTTAAAGGGGTTGTCTGGCTGGCAAGTTTTTTTTTTAAAGGGATAGAATGGCATAAAAAAAGAAATTATATTTACTTAAAGGGGTTGTCTCACTTAAGGAAATGGCATTTATCATGTAGAGAAAGTTACTACCAGGCACTTACTAATGTACTGTGATTCTCCATATTGTCTCCTTTGCTGGCTGGATTCATTTTTCCATCATATTATACACTGCTCGCTTTTTTTCTACAGTATGCAAGCATGGCCACCGATGCTGGATTGAAGGGTGGTTACAACCATGGAAACAAGAATAATTAGTCTCGCCAACAAAGGAGGCAATATGGACAATCACAATACATTAGTAAGTGCCTTGTATTAACTTTCTCTACAAGATAAATACCTTTCGCTGAAGTGCGACAACCCCTTTAACCGATCCCCCACTGCTCCCATTCTATGGCTTCTGGTGCCTACTGGTCTGTACTTCCTGGGTCTTCACCGATTTCTATTTCCTGGTCACACACAGGAAATGACAATTCAGCCAATGACTGGCTGAGGCGGGTCATCACTGTGGCCAGTGATTGGTTGAGATGTCATTTCCTGTGTGTTGAGAAGGAACAGGAACCAGTAGAAACGAGTGGGGACTCGGATTGGGAGCAGCGATGATCTACTGCTTTTTTTTCATGCTGTTCTGGGCATTTTCTTTTTTAAATGGGATGGATTAGCCCTCTAAACCAACAAATAATTTTAGGCACCTCCTCACAGTGGCAAAGATACACTTAAAGGGCATCTGTCAGCAGTTTTGTACCTATGACACTGGCTGACCTGTTACATGTGCACTTGGCAGCTGAAGACATCTGTGTTGGTCCTATGTTCATATGTGCCCACATTGCTGAGAAAAATGATGTTTTATTATATGCAAATGAGCATCTAAGAGCAACAGGGGCGGTGCAATTACACCTAGAGACTCTGCTCTCTGCAACTGCCGCGTCCTCTGCACTTTGATTAACTTCAAGAGAAGTCTGGGCCAGGTGGGATGATGTTTTCACTGCCTGGTCCTGTCAATCAAAGTGCAGAGGACGTGTCAGTTGCAGAGAGAGCAGAGCCTCTAGGTTTAACGGCGACTTATGGGGCACTAAACTGGCATCATTACTGACTAAAGGATCACCATTACTGTGTGGAGGGTATTAAAGGGTCACCATTACTTACTGTGATGGGACACAATGATTACCACTGTGGCTTTCAACTGAAAAGAGCACTTCCTCACATGTAAAACAGCAATGTAACATGTGTAAAGCCTGTGTATGAATGCATATATGTGCATGCTGAGTTATATAAAAGGGTCTTACAGGCTCCACATATTGATGACCTATCAACATGGATAGTTCATTACTATCTAATACAGGGCTGGCCAACCTGAGGCTCTCCAGCTGTTGTAAAACTACAACTCCCACCATGCCCTGCTGTAGGATGATAGCTGTAGGCAGACTGGGCATGCTGAGAGTTGTAGTTTTGCAACAGCTGGAGAGCCGCAGGTTGGCCAGCCCTGATCTAATTAGTCGGGGCCTGCACCTACTCTGATCTGAAACTAGCACTTTGAATGGAGCCAGTAGCATAGCGCCATTCAAAGTGTAGTGGCCATACTGAGTAACTGCAGCTCAGCTTCCATTCAATTCCATGCGACTTATTTTTGCTGCTTTTGTTTCCATAGGGGGAGCTAAAAATCCATCTGGAAATTTTCCGTAGCATGTGAAACCTCATTCTATTGTTGAATTTGTTAAATCTGCCTTTGCAGTCTGCTTTCCTATATAAATATCAAATGTTCAGTGACCACCAATGACCTAAGTGCTCCTAGAGATTGTCACCCAGTTTCCCACAGATGTTTCATACATCTGTACTGTTATGGAGTTATATTCCCCTGGCTACCTTTCCCTTTCTGTTCTATCTGTGTCAGTCTTTACTGCTGTTCTGGCACTCAGTTAATCAGGATAAACAGTGATATAGGTGGCAATGTGCTGCAATGCATGCATATTTGGGGCAATTAATAAACACTTTTTCAGTAAGCCATCTGACATCGGACTCTTAGGAGGGCCTGACACAAGAATTCACGATTTAGCCTTTGTTTTACTGCCTTTATATAAAATTCTTCAACCTCAGAAGTCATTCGGTATGCGCTGAAGTGAAGAATGTCTCTTAATAATCTGACACGGCTCCGCTCACACAATGCCTCCTTATTGATCCTGAATTTCCCTGCGTTGAAATGTAATTAGTGTCCCTAAATTATTACCTTTTGTGAAGAATATACAGGAATCAATCGATGCATGGAGAGCCAGTCGCCTGCGCAGGACACACACAGCCTTGTGTTGTGCGTATTTGGGGGCCTAAAAACACCATAAAAATGTCTGATTTGCTATGTGTTTTTTTCTTGTTTTGTTTAGGCACTTTTAACATATTTGTCCATATAGTGTGTTTTACCACCAGCTTTTTTTTCATTACTTTTTTTCAAAAAATTTTTTTTATAGCTATGGTAATGTCACTTCCTCTGTATGGTTGTATGGATGTGGAAAAAGCACTGGTACCAAATAAAAGTCATGCAAAAAAAAGCCATTAAAAAGACGCAACACACACTGGTCTTTGTGTTTTTTCAAGCAGGGCAAAAAAAAACCTATGGAGGTCTATGTGACAAAAACTCCAGAGAGTGAGGGGAAAAAAACACCAAACTCACAGAATACTGTGATTAAAAAAAAAATCCATTGTCACATTGTCCTGGCTTTTCATCAATGATCCGTCCACTTTCATCTTGGCTGACAGGTCTAGCATTCTCTTATGTCAAAAAATCCTGCGTCTACACTGTGCATTACTGAGGCGGCATATATGGAGTGACTCTGCATCCATGAGAAGTTGCCCAGAATGCAGGTTAAAACAACATCGATCCATCACACTTGTCAGCTAAGATGAAACAGGAAGGGCAGGTATCATTGATGAAAAGCCAGGATACTTGGCAATGTCCAATGGATTCTTGCAAGATCTGTCAGCCAAGGGGAAGGGTTGGGAAGGCATTGTTGACCAAAAGTCAAAACACTTGGCAATTTCCAGAAGATTGTTGCCCCTCTTGCAAGATCTTTCAGCTAAGATTAAAGAGGAGGGGTTGGGGAGGCATTGCTCACCAAAAGGACACACAGCAACGCGCAGTGGACTCTTGTCACTCTTGCAAAGTCAGTCAATATAAAAAGAGGTGGGGTTGGAGAGGCATTATTGATGAATAACTAGGACACTTGGTAATGCCCAATGGACTCTTGCAGCTCTTACAAGAAACATCAGCCAAGACAAAAGAGGAGGGGTTGGGTAGGAATTATTGATGACAAGCCATTGCCAAAATACTTCGTAATGCCCAGTGGACTCTTTCTACTCTTGCAAGACCCATCATCCAAGATAGAAGATGGGGTTGTGGAGACAATGCCCCGAGGACTCTTTCCACTCTTGAAAGACCCATCGGCCAAGATGAAAGATGGGGTTGGGGGAGCATTACTGGCCAAAAGCTAGGACACTTGACATGGTCCAGCTGACTTTTGCCAGTCTTGCAAGACCCATCAGTCAAGATGAAAGAGAAATTGTTGGGGAGGCATTACTGATAAATGGCCAGGACACTTGGTAATGCCCAATGGACTCTTGCCGCTCTTACAAGAAACATCAGCTAAGACAAAAGAGGAAGGGTTGGGGAGGATTTATTGATGACAGCCACTTCCAGGATAACTGGCAATGCCTAGTGGACTCTTTCCACACCCATCAGCCAAGATGAAAGATGAGGTTGGGGAGCCAATGCCCAGTGGACTCTTTCCACTCTTGCAAGATCGAACAGCCAAGATGAAAGATGGTGTTGGGGAGGCATTACTGAGCGAAAGCTAGGACACTTGGCAATGTCCATCAGACTCTTGCCACTCTTGCAACACCCGTTCAGCCAAGATGAAAGGTGGCATTGGGGAGGCAATGTCCAGTGGACTCTTTCCACTCTTGCAAGACCCATCAGCCAACATGAAAGTGGAGGAGTTGGGGAGGCATTACTGAGCGAAAGCTAGGACACTTGGCAATGTCCAGCAGACTCTTGCTACTCTTGCAAGACCCATTTAGCCAAGATGAAAGAGAAATGGTTAGGGAGGCATTGTTGATAAATAGCCAGGACACTTGGTAATGCCCAATGGACTCTTGCAGCTCTTACAAGAAACATCATCCAAGACAAAAGAGGACAGGTTGGGGCGGAATTATTGATGGCAAGCCCCTTCCAGGATACTTGGAAATGCCCAGTGGACTCTTTCCACTCTTGCAACACCCATCAGCCAAGATAAAAGATGGGGTTGGGGAGGCAATGCCCCATGGACTCTTCCAACTCTTGCAAAAGCCATCAGCCAAGATGAAAGATGGGGTTGGGGAGGCAATGCCCAGTTGCCTCTTTCCACTGTTCCAAGATCGATCAGCCAAGATGAAAGATGGTGTTGGGGAGGCATTACTGACCAAAAGCTAGGACACTTGACACTTGACTCTTGCCACTCTTGCACGACCCGTCAGCCAAGATGAAAGAGAAATAGTTGGACAGGCATTATTGATAAATAGTCAGGACACTTGGTAATGCCCTGTGGACTCTTTCAACTCTTGCATGAAATATCAGCAAAGATGAAAGATGGGGTTGGGGAAGCATTACTAAACGAAAGCTAGGTAACTTGACAATGACCAGCAGACTTTTGCATATGGTGGGAGATGGATTTAAAGTTCCATTTCTGAGCTATGCAATGGCTAAATATTTCACTTTACACTTTTTTTCATGTCAGCTACCCAGCCGTGTTAGTGGTTTGGTAGGTTCAAATCGGCTGAGTCCCCTTAATGCCCGAAAATGAGTATTGGCAAGTTGGCTTTGCTGATCTGCATTTGGTTATCTGGCTGTATAATGAAGTTCCTAATTTACCCAATTATTTGACTTCTCTGCTCCACACACACTCCATGTTACATGGCCCTCGCTCTTTTTTAATGAGTGTTAAAGGGTTTTTGCTCTAGGGGTATTACGTGAGACTAATGAGGAGTCCAAAGTTTGATCAGGACTGCGAGAACATGATAGATCACCACCATTAACTGATCAATACACAAGCTGTTTTCAATACCCGTTCTAGCTATAGGTCACATATGAAAATCTAAAATAAAAGATGCCACATGATGCAAGGAATGGTATACCGTAAAAGAATCACCTACCGATATATACAATGAATTGACCCATAGCATCCTCCATCTAACAAAAATGGTAAATAAGAGAATGAGATGGAGAGAATTTACAAAGGGTGACTCGCCTAAATCACTCGCTCCACTCTCTCATCCTCTCTCACACAAGATGGAATCCAATTAACGGACGCTGCATGTAAGCCGAGCCAGCGAAATAATTAAAGCAGACAATGGATTTATGAAATGGGACCTAAGACTCTGGTCACTGGGATAATAATTTGGTTATGAGCAGCAGGCGCAGAATAACAGAATGAGACTCGGGGACAAGAAAGGTTAAGAAAATAAATACAGTCACATACATTGTGTCAGGGATTTCCATATGCTTGTTACTGTGTCTGGGATTTTGGATATAACGCGCCCTAATATGAAAACTACAATAACGCGTTTCGAACCTGAGATCAGGTTGTTCAGCACTTAAAATATTGATGGTCTATCCTCAACATAGGTCATCAATATCTGATCGGTGGGAGTTGATTCCTGGCACCCTTGCCGATCAGCCATTGGAAGGGGCCTTATCCACGGCCTGTCACGTCCATCGGTGACATGACCTTTGTGCAGCTCAGTCCCATTCAAGTGTATAGGACTGAGCTGCAAAACCAAGAAAGTCATTATACAATACAAAAAAGTCACAACGCTCGTCCATGGGCCCTTTCATGTTGTGGTTTCGAAGCAGCGATTGTGAAATCGGATACCATGTGGCCACTTTGGTCACGGCAGGCCCTAATTAAACTAATGAGGACCGCACTGTTTAGTTGGGCTGCATTATTAAAGGGGTATTCATAGACAATGGGGGCATATTACTAGGATATTTCCCCATTGTCTGATAGGTGCAGGTCCTATATCGAGAACGGAGCAGGGAAAGTGGTGGCTGGAGGACCCCAGGTCTGGCCACCACCAAGTGCTCTCCCCATAAGAGTGAAAGGGAGTACACCGCGCACCATGCTTGTGGGGCTAGCGCTTGGCTATTTTCGGAGGCCCCATAGAATTGAATGCCACCTCTGGGACTTTGCAGACTTTACAAGATAGGTGCTGGTCCCAGAGGTGGGACTCGCTCCTATCAGACAATGGGGGGATACCCTAGTGATATGCCCCCATTGTCTGAGATGGGAATACCCCTTTAATCTCTGCATGGCCATTAACAATGCAGACTGACTGAACAGTGTGGTCCTCATTAGTTTAGGGCCCGCTATGGCCATGCCGCAACCCCAACCTGACCGCACCATGTAGTCGTACGCACTAACTACGTAGGAGCACACCTTTTAAAAAGATGAATGGTAACACTGAGTTGTCAATTTATGCATACATTTTTTTGAGGAATAACAGAGGAGCAGTTCTAAGAAAACATCCTCTGGAATGATTCATTGCCGATTGCAAATATTTAGTAAAATAGACATGGCAGCGGAAATGATGCGTCCTCTTTAAATGTTCAACTTGGATTTTTCTAGTTATATGGGACAGACGGGTGACAACCAATATTCAGCTGTTTCCTTTCTTTGTGTTTCTCTACACACAAGGTGTCCTGATATGAATGATGTTAGATGAGCAAGAGTGGAAAAAAAACAATGCTTGCGTTACTTGCAGCACCCTACAGAGTAATGCAAACCTTTTCTTCAAAGCTGGCCATCTTGAGCCACTAATCTTAAGATATTGTGAGCCAAAATTAAAGGTAAAGAAGAGCCGGGTAACAGCCGTTACCCTTGATGCATGCTCGGCTGACAGCTACAGTGTCGGACCGGGCCACCCAGTATCCTCCGGGGGAGTTTCCACAGTGGGTCCCAAAGGTCCAGTAGCTAAAACCCGTTTGGAACTGAGAGAATCACTTTCCCTTAGAGTCTGTTTATTTGAATCAAAACCTGACATTATTGATGATATTGGGGTTTGGTCCCAAAGCATTTCCTACGGCGGGCCCAAGGTCCCAGTCAAACACTGGACAGCTATTCCTCTCGACCCCCTATACATATGGAAACTTGGCAGATGGCTGTTCCTCTTGACCCTCCATACACATGGAAACTTGGCTGACAGCTGTTCCTTTCAACACCCCATACACATGCATGCTTGGCTGATGAGTTCACACTTTATAGGATCTATCCTCGATACAACAATGGAGCATTTAAACACATAGTGAAAGATTTCCACATAGAGTTATCAATGACAAGTCATAGTGACTCTTCACTGCCCACTTTGCAGGTTCAGATGCCACCCCTATAGGTACGTTAATGCCCATCACCTATAGCCCTTGAGCACAACACGTAAGGCATTATTCTTTTCTCACATTGTTCAGGTGGGTGACTGGTGCGTCTTGTGAATGTGTTAGAGTGAGAATAATGTCTCTCATGATCTCACGTCTGCTATTTAATGATCTGACACATCGGATAGCATGTACGTCACCGACACCTGCAGAGCTGACAGCAGCAGGGTGAATTGTTAGAGCCCTTAAGGGCCATACCAGCGCTGTGACTGTCATTAGTCCACCTACACCACAAGCACAAGGATATCCACCTGGTCACAGGTCATGGGTGATATTACAGCTCGGCTTGGATTCGCTGCAATACCCAAAACAACCAGTGGGCAGAAGGGGCACTGTTCTTGAAAGAAAACAATGATTAGTAAGCAAGGTTCAGAGCCATATGCAGTATTTTCTAACTCATTAATTAACTATATAGAAGATAGAATTAATAGAGCCAGCTTCTATCTAATGCGTATGTCCACCTTCTATCTAATGTATATGGCCAGCTTCTATCTAATGTGTATAGCCAGCTTCTATCTAATGTATATGGTCAGCTTCTATCTAATGTGTAAAGCCAGCTTCTATCTTAATCTCTATGGCCGGCTTCTATCTAATGTATATGGCCAGCTTCTATCTAATGTGTATGGTCAGCTTCTATCTAATGTGTATGGCCAGCTTCTATCTTAATCTGTATGGCCAACTTCTATCTAATGTATATGGCCAGCTTCTTTCTAATGTGTATGGCCAGCTTCTATCTAATGTGTATGGCCAGCTTCTATCTAATGTATATGGCCAACTTCTATCTAATGTATATGGCCAGCTTCTATCTAATGTGTATGGCCAGCTTCTATCTAATGTGTATGGCCAGCTTCTATCTAATGTATATGGCCAGCTTCTATCTAATGTGTATGGCCAGCTTCTATCTAATGTATATGGCCAACTTCTATCTAATGTATATGGCCAGCTTCTATCTTAATCTGTATGGCCAACTTCTATCTAATGTATACGGCCAGCTTCTATCTAATGTATATGGCCAGCTTCTATCTAATGTGTATGGCCAACTTCTATCTAATGTATATGGCCAGCTTCTATCTAATCTGTATGGCCAACTTCTATCTAATGTATATGGCCAGCTTCTTTCTAATGTGTATGGCCAGCTTCTATCTAATGTGTATGGCCAGCTTCTATCTAATGTATATGGCCAACTTCTATCTAATGTATATGGCCAGCTTCTATCTAATGTGTATGGCCAGCTTCTATCTAATGTGTATGGCCAGCTTCTATCTAATGTATATGGCCAGCTTCTATCTAATGTGTATGGCCAGCTTCTATCTAATGTATATGGCCAGCTTCTATCTAATGTATATGGCCAACTTCTATCTAATGTATATGGCCAGCTTCTATCTAATGTATACGGCCAGCTTCTATCTAATGTATATGGCCAGCTTCAATCTAATGTGTATGGCCAACTTCTATCTAATGTATATGGCCAGCTTCTATCTAATGTGTATGGCCAACTTCTATCTAATGTATATGGCCAGCTTCTATCTAATGTATACGGCCAGCTTCTATCTAATGTATATGGCCAGCTTCTATCTAATGTGTATGGCCAACTTCTATCTAATTTGTCTTTTATGAGGAAAAGTTAAAAGAAGTAAATTTATTTAGTCTTGAGAAGAGACGTCTAAGGGGGGACATGATTAACCTATACAAATATATAAATGGGCCATATAAAAAATACGGGGGAAAAAAATACCTGGACTGTTAACATTTACCCTATAAAATAGAAGTCTGAGCGTAGGTGGTCAGGAGAAAAATTTTCTAGTACTGTCCGTTTTTCATCTCTTTTATACAGGTCTGTTTGCAAATCAATCGTCTGTGCCAACTGCAGTGCCACATTACACAGGAGCTTCTTGGCTTGGCAAAGTGTGTAAAATGAGCTTCAGGTTTGACATAAATTATAGAAGAAGAATTGTGCGTCAAGAGGATCAATGACACCATGTAACCAGAATATCACTGTGACAGGTATGGGCCACCTGTCACCACCAGCTGAATTATGCAGTACCAGGACTATCTCACTCAATGCCACCCACTTTATTACCCATCCAGATAAACGTCTATCTTATCAAGGAGAACCTCCCTCTGCAGCAAACACAGGGAGTGTATATTACACTTCCTCAATTTTCCCTCCCCCATGCACCTCTATATCCCTAAAGCTCTCTCTCTCTGTAGTCAACCCCTCCCGATCTCACTCCATCACTCTAGATGATGCCCATGTTCAGAGGATGCCATCTGTTCAGACACAGATGCACAGAAGAAGGGCTGCCAAGCAGGACGGAGAGCTACTCCTGACCAGTGCCTGACACTACCGATGCAGAGAATTCCGCAATGCTCTGCAGGTTTATGCAAACCGACTGAGCTTATTCAATAAATTATTCAATGTATTCATTTAAGTAAATGTAAAGGAAATGTATCAGTAGATTATGAGGCAGCCCATAAACTGTACTATTTTTGTTACTCACTGTAAGGTTGGCCATGCATGGCCTGATTCTGCCCAGTTCGATGGGCCAACGCAACCATCAGGGAAGGATTGGTTTGTTTAGGGCTTCCCTTGGGGCTATGGAGAGGGCACTGGATTGCTCCACGCAGGGATTTTCATATTTGTTTTTTGATCCATCCGTTTTTTTTTTAAAAGGAAATGAAATTGTTAACAGTGCGTGTGCCAGCCAAGGCCCCTGAGGGCTTCTAGACAAGCAGATGTCTCTGTGTCTGACATCCTTGGTAAGACGATTGTCCTTGCGTGGCCACCCTAAATCTGTCATATTCCATAATTTTAGAATTAAATTCCATTTTACCTGAATGAAAAAAAAATTACAGTAGGTTTACAGTTTGATTAAAAGTGAAGATCATCATATTTTCAAAATGAGGTTTACCTATGCTTTTAGATTAATATTGTGAATATATTCCGCACTATGTGAGCATTATTTCTGTAAGATAATTTATACTGTAATGTGTTCTTAATAAAAAAAATAGCTGCTCACAATATTCACTGGCGGCTCCTTCTTGTGATCCCCTTAAAGGGAATTTTCCACAAAAATATTGTACATTTTTCAAACCAGCACCTAAATCTGAATATTTTTGTAACTGCATGTAATTGCAAATTTTGTATAGTCACTGAGCTATTCAATAAAATGTATCAGGTTAGGGCCACCTGGTGTTCGCTCTTTTCCTCTTCTCTCTGTCCACCTCGCTGAGATGGTCGCACATGCTCAGTTCCTTCCATTAACTGGATTCATGTGAGGTATGGGATTGGTTCTAACTATGATGTTTGGTTTTCATTTTTTAACATTAATCATCAGATAACTCCTTAAAGGGGTATTCTCATCTTGGACAATGGGGGCATATCGCTAGGATATGCCCCCATTGTCCTATAGGTGCGGGTCCTGCCGCTGGGACCCGCACCTATATCGAGAACGGGGCCCCCAAAGTGAAGAAGTGCGCACCGCGCAAGCGTGGCCCGCTCTCCATTCACTTCTATGGGGCCGCCGCAAATAGCCGAGCGCTGGCTCGGCTATCTCCGTCGGCTCCATAGAAATGAATGGGAGCGCACTGCGCATGCACGGCCACCGCTCCCATTCATCGTACAAACGATCCCTCGGGCAACTGATTAGCCACAGTGTGGCTGATTGTTGTCTCAGGTGTAGCTAGCTTTAGTATACTTAATTGAGAAGCTTACACTACATGCTGACAACTTAATGGTCTGTGACCTCTGCTGAACAAGCATCCCCATGATTGGTCAAATCCCTCCATGAAGTCAACAAGCTCCAGCCTACAGACACACCCCTTCCTTATCAACTGAAACCCCCCCTTAGCACGGCCTGTCTTCCTCTTCCTTGTGTCCTGGAGTCAAGCTAGACCCTATTCTTTGGCCTTGGTTGGGTTGTTAAGATGGTGATGTCAAATAACCTCAAGTGCCTTAAATGTGTTCGGTTTTAACGGAGTTTAAGGGGTTTTCCAGGATTTTACTACTAATGATCTATCCTCAAGATAGGCCATCATTATCTGATCATTATCTGATCGGTGGGGGTTCGACACCCTGGAAACCCGCTGATCAGCTGTTTGAGAAAGCACCGGCGTTCCTGTAAGACTCCCACCAAACACAATAAAATGAAGGGACAGACATGCTCAGCTGTGTACTGTGCCCCTTTTTTCTGAATCGGTCTCTTCGGCCCTCCGAGGAGAGCCAAGCAGGCGGTGTACAGTCTATACTATGG
The DNA here is from genome assembly GCA_900303285.1 of Rhinella marina. Lineage (NCBI taxonomy): Eukaryota > Metazoa > Chordata > Amphibia > Anura > Bufonidae > Rhinella > Rhinella marina. Next base: position 207,293 of record ONZH01011510.1, read on the forward strand.
CTCTTTGAGCCTGACACCACTCGCTATGCTCTCTAAGGACAGCCACTTTGAGACAATGAAAAAGGGGCACAGCTTTCAGTTGAGCACTTCTGCCCCTTTCGGATGGGGGTCTTAACACTTGGACCCCCCAACGATCGATCTCTTAGCATGCCCATATGAAACACATTTTTTTTAAAAAATGATAAGTACCCTATAAATATGTTTTTTTCCTACTTATAGAGATATGGCGGCCATGTTTGAATACACGCCAAGATCCCAATCCACCATTACTATGTATATTATAAATTGCGTTCTTAGCTGCTGATGACCAAATCACAATTTGATGACTGCTGAGGAGATAATTAATATGGGACAACCAATATGGCGGAGGATCCACTTATGCAAAAATGTCTACCACAACAGGAGCTCTTAACCTATACATATTTGCTCTTCAATTCCCAAAAAGAAAAGCACTTTAACATGTAAAATGTACAACGCTCTGACAACTCTTCTCAATAATCCCTTTTAGTGAAGCCTCTGCCATGGCTTGGCATGAACTCACTCTTTGCCCCCCTGCTCTGGGACGAGAAGAAGATTATGTTGCATGGAAATTTCTGTGTATGTACTGAGAGGATGAAGGGATCTGTAAATGGATAATACGAGGATTGTTCTGGGAATCACGGCCTATCCACAGTGTTATAATATACCGAGTGCTCAATGTGGATCCATGGATACCTAGTACCACGCTGGCTAACAGCTAAGCAGCAGGAAATACTGGCAGGTGCAGACGACATGTTATCACATCTAGAAGGTCCCATCCACACGGCCATTTTCAGGATCTGTGTCACACGGATCCCAAAATTCAGCACCAGGAGAATTCTGTGGGCCTTTATAATACAATCATGTTCCATATCATGGAGAGTAATTCACTCTACAAGTATTACTGTATCTTCATTTCTCAAAAATGTACATCAGTAATAGTCCTCATTGTATCTTTGTGCCATCAGTATATTTTGAGGATAACCCACTGACCTATTTTTCGGTCCATGTTGTCTTTAATCAAATTACAGAACTTGTCCTATTCTGGTCCACACTGAGGATGAGAATAGTCTTTTCTATTGATGAGAGTAAGAAAAAAAGAGGAGGGCACAGGTATTTTGTTGATCCATGGTTTGTGGACCGATATAAGGACACGGCCATGTGCGTGAGGCCTAAGGCTGCCTTTGCTGCCCATAGAAACCAATCAGAGCTCCGCTTTCATTTTTTAAGCTGTTCTGCAAAAATTAAAGCTGAGCTCTGATTGGTTATGTTTTAACGTGAATTCATAAATTCGAACATAAATATGCTTACACATGCACCGCTGTAGCCAATGACTGGCCCCAAGTGACACAAAACTGGAGGGTGATGTCCTGCCTGGGGGCATGTCACCACTGAGATATCCTGACATGAGGTCATGAATATATAGAAATCAGAGAATTCCATCTAAGTTGCAGTCCACTGCCTGTCAGGCAAGATCCATCCCTAGTAACAGAGACACAGAAGACGGTTCACAGGAAATGGTGGAGTGTCAGAGCTAGTTGAACTCCTGAGCCTGATAAAAGCACTGCCTCTACACTGCTTCTGAACATCACAGGAGCCTCCTGTGTGTCTGTAAGTCTGATCTCCCCCTCCTTATATGTTCTGTGAGCTCTGAAGCTGAATGCAAGCATAACGTTAAGCAAGGGAAAGGACATCACAGCAGTACAGTATTGGCAGATTCCATAGGATGCTTCTGAGAGAGATGCATCTAACTGTGCAGCTGAAGAGGGGAATAATTAGGCTAAAAAGACATTAAGGAACTTCAAAAAAGACCTATTTCTTCATAGTTACAATTGTACAGTTTTGTCGAAAACTCAGGTATGCTTTAAAGTAGGCAGATTTGCTGATCATTAGGCAGAAAATACTGGGTGACAGCTAGTGAGAAAGCTGTAAAAGGCTGCAATATTGCTAGACACCCATATTTTTCCGAAACAATTGAATAGAAAATTTGATTGCCAGGAACTTTTAGGGTAAATTGCGCAGTTTGGAATCACAGAAGGTCATAAAAAGCTACAAAGGCAAAATATAAGTCGTTTTTACTTGGAAAACTTGTATATTGTACTGACTGTCCTAAGCTTACCTTCATCTGAACATTCCAGCCTCAAAATGGCTCTGTGCATGTAAATAATATGCAGATGCTAATAGATTGCATTGTAGCAAGCGCAGATTATTTTAATATTATCAAGTCCTAGAAAACAATGATATTTCCTCTTTTTATATGTATGAGAAATACTCTGACTAATAGTGATGTCATGAGGCATGCCAAAGTGAAGATCCAGGTGAAGAAACCATAGATAAGCAGGTCATAAACGGCGGCCATATAACAGTCACAGAGCACTGCCTTCAACCGTGAGCATGATTTACCGTGTGAGCTCATGTACAGTCAGATTCATGTCACATGTATGATGGGTCATTGAGAAAGACATGAGACGTCCCTGTGCCTGACAGAACCATCGCCCTCTGCGACGTGACAAGACTTGGCCTGACAGGCTTCAGCCATGGGAGAGATGTACAGCGGAGGCCTCCCAGACACCTACAGTCTGACATGCAATCTGTCTCTGCGCACACAACTCAGCCTGCTCTCAGTCGAGATTCAAAGAGCAGCTTGGTGGGGTCCCAAGAGCAAATGTTAAAGGGGCTTTCAGACGAGCCATCAAGAGGACCTCTGTGTGCTGGTCTTCTAACTGGCCACCCGTGATTTTCACCCTTTCATCCTTTGACTTAGGACTCATTCACACGACTGTATGAACAGATCCGCATCCGTTCTGCAATTTTGTGGAATGGGTGTGGACTCATTCATTTCAATGGTGCCGCAAAAGATGTGGACAGCACACAGTGTACTGTCCACATCTGTAGTCCTGTTCTGCGGCCTTGTCCAAAAAGGCATTTGCTATATAGCGCCGGCCCTGTGCATTACGCAAAATGTGAAACATACACGGCTGGTATCCATGTTTTGCGGCTAGAATAGGCATTTTCTATATAGCACCGTCCCTGTGCGGTCCGCAAAATGCAGAATATACATGGCCGATATCCGTGTTTTGTGGATCTGCAATTTGCGAACCGCAAAAAGTGGCACAGTCGTGTGAATGCACCCCTATATAACAGCAGCTCTCCAGGGTCAAGGATAAAAAAACAGGGATTTTAAGTCATCCTTGCACGACCATTAGAGTATGATCACATGGTGCGGTCCTGAGCTGTTCAGGGCGCAGCCGGCTGTGGTCTAGTACACAGTACAGCCAGTTAGGCCACAGCTGCCTTTTATTTAACTTATGAAGACCATACTGTATAGCCAGTCTTCATTATTAATGGGCGCGCAGTATTGATATTCATTAACAATGAATATCGTCTATACAGTGCGGCTCACGCAGTGTGGGTGTACCCTTATTTTATGAGTCAGGAGCTGTGTCAAGGTAGGTAAAGCATAAATGGCTCTTCTGTATACGCACATTGGTCAGTTACTCCTCCCAACCCTGATAATACTTCCTGCAGAGTCGGCTAAGTTCTCAATTGGGAGAGACAAATAAGCTGGCTATGGGAGGTATATTATTATTCCTGCTAGAAGTTTATGAATAAATTGCAAGTAGTCTGCAATAAGGGTTCAGCTGGGTGTTACCAGTGGTGGGTGTGTCCCTGCAGTCTGACACTATCCAAACAGGGCTCTCAGTGTCAAATTGTGCAGGGACACACCCCCAACTGGTAACAACCAGCTGGACCTTTACAGCAATAACAGAGGAACGGCACAACATAGAATAGATGCTCCAGAATTGTTTTTACATGGGGGATGCAAGTAGTTACTAAACCAGAGAAGACGTTTCCACGCTTTCTCCAGGTCTAAGAAAACAGTTGCCAAGTAAGGGGACGTCTCATTCATCATTTTCTAGAAAATGGTCTAAATCTAAGACAGCTCGGAAGCTGGCTTACATTTAGACGGGCGCTGTATGCGCTGAAGTTATGAAGAGACCTGAGCCCCTCCATAACTTTGGCGGATCCACCGAGATATAGGGGTTATTAATAAATGATCCCCGTTGTTCTCTTCTTGTGCTAAAGGAAAAGGCAAGATATAACGGCACATCCGTGAGCCTGACCTTCTGCACACTACGTAACTGCATCCGTAGCCCCTATGAGAGCAGGTGGTCCAGAGAGCAGAGAGGGAGATAAGCTCATTAGAGATTTACAGTCTCTCAGAACCTGTCCTCATTGTACCCGAATGAGCCCTAGAGAATTATGGAGGAGAGGGAGGTCTGAACACACAGTAAATCACCACCGGAGAAGCAGGGGTTCCTTCCTAACAAACGCCCAGCCTCTAGAACAATCAGCGGCAATTATCTTGGTCTTCTGCTTCTGCTTTATCAAAGAAGACCAAGGCAATATCTCGCCTACTGGACTTTACCCAGCATCGGCAAATAGTTACTAATGGCCCCTTCTAGTCATAGATTGGAGACTTTACTTTCTATTACAGGAGTAATGCTCAGCCTTACAAATAATAAATGGAAAATAGAAAAAAATCTGGCAAGACAACAGGGGGCTACACAATGAATTATGTGTGTGTATGGGGCGACGGGGCGAGGGAAATCATCAAGACTTTAGAGCAAGTGCAAAGTAAAGAGGAAGATGGAAAGAGAACAGTGGAAAGACATCAATAGATAAGGGGACGTTCCAAAAAGGACCCCAACGCATCTGGTACGTCGTAGTCCTCTACAAAGTAGGAGAGACCTGCACAGGGAAAAGGCAGTAAATCCGTAAAATTACAGCAAAAGGAGGTCAATAGCAAGATGCGTTGTCAAGTGCCTATCAGCCAGGGGTTCACAAGAAAGCTACTCGACTACTGGTGATTGGAGGGTAGTAAGAAGAGCGACAGGGTGAAGGCAACGAAAGGAACATTTTACTGAGGAGGGGCAACTGAGAAGGTTGGAGTTAATGAGGATGGATGTGCATATCTACCACTGTGGAGGGAGAAGAGTGTGAGATAGGGTTCACTACACTGACTGATTATTACATTACAGAGGCAGGGAGCTGAGGAGGAGAGGGGGAGATCAAGATACAATGTGCTCCGAGAGAGGAAATTAGACAAAGCTAAGATCCTGGAAGATGGGACCTGAAGGAAATCCAAATACCAGCCATGGACGGCTTGAAAAAACACACTGCCTTTTCTGTGTTGCATTCGAAAAGCTTAGTCTGTGTTCACACTTGGGCTGGATTTGTCTGTTACAAGTTCAATCAGGTTTGGTGGGGAGAATAGCGCTGGAGGCAAAACAATGGACATTTCAATGGACCTCACTGTAACGGGCGGCACTCGTTTTGCGGTCTGCAAAACACGGATACCAGCCATGTGCTCTACACATTTTGCTGGTCTGTGTTAAAAACGTGTATTCTTGTCCACAAAGCAGACAAGAATAGGACAAGTTACATCCCTTTTGAGAGATGGAGGAATGGAAATACCGGTGCGGACAGCACACGACCCCAAAAAAGCGGATTGGATGCGGACCATAAATATGGTCGTGCGTATGGGGTCTACGTCAATTGGTCAGTTGGTACCCCTGATGTGATGGAGCCACATGGATCCAGTACAGGACCCAAAGTGAGATGCTCGGCATGAAGTTCCAAAAATAACTGAGCAAGCACGTTTGGCTAGTTTTGGAACTCCCATAGCAGCGAATGGAGGCTGGCTGCGCTTGCGCAGTGTGCTCTCCTTCACTTCAGAGGCCCCATTCTGTTGATAGGAGGTGAGACCTGCATCTATCAGACATTAATGGTACAACCTAGCCGTAGACTATCAATGTTTAATATGGAAATACCGACTTTAATTTTCTGGAAAATAGTGTTAGGAGTTTTGCAGTTGCTGATTTACAGCACTTTCCCCAATTTTCTGTAGAACGGTCACCCCAGACTTATTGGTACTCTACCTTGGCACATTGGAAAATCACCCAGAAAAATTATTGCTAATTTTCCCCCTTGGTGTAGATAATTTCAAATGGCGCTTGTAAATTAGATCCCCGTTTTTGCTGGCTATGATGATAGATTACATTACCCTGATAATTCTGCCCACTAATTTTTGATCACTTTGGGTTTTTGTATTGTATTGTGATTGTCCATATTGCCTCTTTTGCTTGGCTTGATTCATTTTTCCATCACATTATACACTTCTTATAACTAGGGGTTGCGGCCACCGCTGCAGCGTAGATACGAGGTGGCCGGGATGGGAGCTGCTGGACATCCGTGCCTATGCGCACTCCCGCGGACCCAGCCACCAGAGAGTCCATCGCTTTTTCCTAGCAGATGGTGGGAGGTGCTGGGAAACGGACCCACAACACATCAGATATTAAAGACCAATCTTGACTGAGGTCATCAACATTTAATTCCTGGTAGACCCCTTTAACCTGGTGAAGGGACAGTCCATGTCCAACTTCATTTCTTTGGTTGACTCCCTGTGTCATGTAGCGTCTACCTCAAGCCCTAGACTAGATCTCACATGGTATTTCAGTTTGACCGGAATTGTTCTTTTAGTCTGAAAGTCCTGGAAACCATCATAGTTGTGATCCAATACAATGGCCTTTTGGGCAGTTCCTCGACAGGCAGGGGCAGATTGGGAACTTAAAGTGTCCCTGGAAAAAATACTAAAAGTGGCCCCATTTTGTAGTTGGGTCCAAATTGATGAAACACAGGGCCAGCAATACCATATTGTGGCACATTATACCACCCCAACAGAGCCAGATACTATAGTCCATCACAAAATACTACCAGAAGAACCAAAATACATCCCCAAAAACTTCCACTGGGTAGCAGTTAGGAGGACCCAGGTGCCCATTGGGCATTGGCCCACCGGGAGATTTCCCTATAAGGTCTATGGCCAATCCGTCCTTGTTGACAGGACCATAGGCAGAGTCTTGGTTACACTGAGTGAAGGCTGTACACGGCAATATCCACCATCTTAGTCAGCAGATTCAGATCTATTGGTGGACACGTCGACGGCAGCTTTCTTTTTCTGCATGCTTGCAATTTGTAAATAATCCCCAATAAATCATGCGCCAGCACATTGCGGCATGCATCATTTTTCTGTCTATCGTCTGTCCATTGTGGGTTATGATTTATATAAAGTAATTACATTTTACTGCAAGTCTGATGTAATAAAGGAATTACACACTTCATCCAAGGAATTCTGATGAGGTAAGAGTGCACGGTATGCTGATTCATGTAACCCTCTTATATTCATTCTGAAATGCCATACACTGCCAGTATATTACTAGATATACTAAATCCCTATGCACTGAAGTGAAACCTCTCTAAAAGACAACCTCTTTGAGAAGACCACCCCCTTAGGCAGACCAGATCTTCAGTTCCACCATATATTAGGCAGTCTGGCATTTACTTTAAGAAGACCAATACAATACAATACAATTTAAAGTGGTCGTCTCAAAAGTAGGTCGCCTCCATATACAGCCCTTTTACATCATCAGAAGATTGGGCCATTATCGGGAAGAATGTTCCTACGAAAGCTCATTCCCGATAATTCTCATCTGCAAAAGTGGTGCTGATTTGTCGGGTCATCTGCTCTTTAGGCGGCACATAAACTCATATGTGTACACCGGGGTGTGCTGCCGACAATCTATGAACCTGTATGGGGATGAACGATCACAGTAGCGATAATTCGTCCCTGTACAGAGGAGATGTGCTGCATATAAATTCAGTTGTAGGGTGCTGACACACTCCAGTTTACTGGCGTTTTTTTATTTTTTTACTTGTAAAAATAACCAAGAAGTCTATGGGAACATGTCTGAAAATACGCCACATCATACTGTGACTTATAAAAAACACCAAGGGAGGCAAAAATGTCATAAAGCACCACTACAAAAAAGCTGTTTCATTTCCTATTGGCCAGCAAGAAACATCTGGTTGCTTCAAAAAAATAAAAACTGACAAAAAAAAAAGTGTCAGTGATCAGGAACCAACAGTTTATTCATAGTCATTGCCCTCACTATCGGGCCATGTACCTAAGTCCTTAGCCATGATCTTGACAGTAGAAGACCCTACATGGGCCGACAAATTTGGGCAATGCTTCGGAAGGATCATTCCTAAGAAGCGTTCCCGATAACTGGCCTGTGAAAAGGTGCCGGCTATCACCTGTTCATCGGGTGAAGGCATCGCTGGCGCAGACACCTACATTATCGTTTCTGGGAAGCAGATCTTTGTTTAGCCAGCATGATCTGCTGCCCAGAAAGAATGGTTCTTTATGGGGATGAGCGATCCCTCGTCTCCTGACAGGAGAAGTGATTGCTGCATGTAAATGCCGTTCTCACCTCTTCGGACAAGGAGGCAATTATCATGAAAGAACAATATGTTCCCGATAATTGCCTGCTGTGTTGGACCGTGTGAAGGAGCCTTTACATTCTGACCTGCCCAGACTTATGTCCTAGCCTAGTATTTGTCCTACAGCAACCACATGCTTGTCCTACAGCAACCACATGCCGTTACCTCTTTACAGGGTACATATTATTGAGCCAGACAACATTCCCATTGATCAAAGCAATGTGGGAGACATTTTTGACATTGATCCTCATCTGCAGCCGAAAAGATCAGAGCCGGGCTGAGGTTACACAAGCGATTTAGCAGCAGCAAAAAAAGTAGCCGAAAGAAGCATTAAGTAAAACAAAGTGCAGGTGTATTTTTTACAGCCATGTTTCAAGTTCTTCATGTGTCGGGGGAGCATCACAGCCCCAGTACCGGAATCTGTATCGGCTAAAATCGTAGATCTGCCGAAAATCCGCATCGGCAATTCTGCTATGTGCGCCCATACTCTAATTCTTACCAGCCACCAGTGGTCTCTGCTGACCGCTCAACAAACTCAGCTCTTGCTGATGGTTTTCCTTTACAGACCACTAGATACCTGGAGATTTTTGTTATGCATTAGGCACTAATCCGACGGCAAAAAAACAAAGCCATTTTTCAGTACACGCTCCCCTAAACTGGGAAAAGTTGCCTAATTGTGATGCCTTTCTTTCCTGGAATTGCAGCTTAGACCTATTCACTTAAAGGGGTTTTCCCGAGAGTTTTATACTGATGAACTATCCTCTGGATAGGTCATCGGTATCTGATCGGTGTTTGAGCATCTGATCAGCTGTTTGAGAAGGCACCAGTGCTCTCAATAGCGCCTCGGACTTCTCCAGCTTTTCCTAGGCCATATTTATCAGTCACGTGGCCTAGGTGCAGTTCCATTGAAGAGAATGAGGCTGAGCGCAATACCAAGCACATGTACGGCGCTGTGCTTGGTAAGCCGTGAGAAGGCAGCGGTGCTCCTGAGAGAGGGCCTTCTCAAACAGCTGATCGGCAGGGGGCCCGGGTGTTGGCCCCCACCGATCAGATACTGATGACCTATCCTGAGGATAGGTCATCAGTAAAAACGTCTTGGAAACCCCTTTAAACAATGTAACCTGTGATTCCAGTTACTGCGCTGTTTCCAAACATAGAATCCTTTTACCGTTACGTACAGTGAGTTAAAGAGGATGTTTGGAAATGTCAAAAATGTAAAGATAACTAATACCCACCTGTCAAGACCACCACTTTGGTGGTCCCTGATGGCCTTTGTTTATTTTGCTGCAGTGATGATGTGCCCTACATCCATGTGACCTCTGCAGCCAATCACTGGCCTACATACAACATATGATCACTGAGGTCAGTGAGTAGTCACATGAGTGTATGACATATTCGCTGCAGTAAATAAACACTAGTGGGGGTCAATGGAGTGGTGGGGGATTTAACAGGTGAGTATTGGTTATTTTTTGCTATTATAACGCATTTCCTGCAGTTATTTATTTATTTATTTTTTTAAATTCTGGAAGACCCCTTTAATGAACGTAGTTACCCACGTCTCTTACCAACTGTACGTAAGTTAGATAAGTAATATTTAATGTCCATGCTATAGGAAGAAGTAGTCATCCTCCTGTGATCCCCTGTAAACAGGGGTGGATTTATCCCTTTCTAGGGCCCCTAAGCCCCGCCTTGTCATAGCATTAAAAATGACCTGTCCCCTCTCCTGACATGCCTGTTTTAATAGATTCATGCATTCCCCACGTACTAACAATTCTGGACCATCTATTCTTATGTCTCTATGTTGTGTCATCCCTTTATTATTTCTACTAGAAGTTATGAATGAATTGCTAGCAGTCCGCAGTAAGGGTACAGAGGGGAGGTAACCAGTTGGGGGGGTGTGCCTGCACAGTCTCACTCTATCCAATCAGTGCTGCCATTCGCAGACTGTGCAGGTACACACCTCCAACTGGTTACCTCCCCTCTGTACCCTTACTGCAGACTGCTAGCAATTTATTCATAACTTCTAGTAGAAATAATAAATAACAACGTAGAGACATAAGAATAGATGTTCCAGAATTGTTATTACATGGTGAATGCATGAAGCTATTAATAGAGGCATGTCAGGAGCGGTGACAGTCCTCTTTAAGCTCAGCTCAGTCTGGGCTGTACAACTGGAAGAGACCCCCCTCCCCCAGGTATGTCCACCTCTTAAAGCCAACAACTTGTGGACAGCAGGAGGCCCCCTGATCTCTGCTTGGTTTGCATGGTGGTGAAGTCGGCTCGGCCCGGCCCGGCATAGTCATTAAGGTTATAGCATCTGGTTAACCCTTTCCCCACAGAAATCCAACAGGGTTATGTTACACAATTCCTAACCCATTAGCGAAAATACCGTGACTGCTAATCTTTCATTTATTCACTCACATTTCTATAGCTGCATTAGGATTTTGCATTCATCTAAATCTTTTGAGACAGATTTAGTATTTAGCCGCACACATAAAATGGATTTTGCTTGTCCTTGTACGGCACACTGTGATTTTCACTGGAAAATACCCCCCTGGCTACTAAAACCATTGGACTGCGAACCTGAATAAAATTGTAATAATGAAAAAAATGGCACTATGGCTGTTGATATAATACCAAAAATACTTTTATTAAAATATGCAGGTATTAATGGAGCTTTTATGACACTGGAAAAATCTTCTTTCTTGTCGAGAAATAGCGTCACCGATGTCCTGCGTTAAGTACCGCAAGTCAATCAAGGGTTAATGTGCAAAATCAGACACAACCAGCGGATAATACTTCAATATATGTCAATGCTAGGTCATCACTTGTAAAATCCTGGACAACCCCTTTAAATAGAAACCACCTTAAATGTGGTTTTCCAGGATTATAAAAACATGGCTGCTTTCTTCCAGAAAAGAGCGCCACCCCTGTCCATTCATTTCAATAGAGAAGAGTTGCAATACCAGACTTAACTCATGGAGAAATGTGGCGCTATAGTCGGCTGTCTCTGGAACTCCCATAGAGACGAATGGAGTGGTAGAAGTACCCATGCGCATGCTCGACCTGCCACTCTGTTCAATATGGGGGGGGAGGGGGCGTCCAATGGGATATGGGGTCCAATTGTTGTGATTAGTGGGCGCCTGAGCAGTACTGCAGCTCAGTTCCATTCAAGAGAAGGGACTTCAGCTACTGTACAGCACAGTTGCCAACAGGCCCCAATTTGCAGGGACTGTACCTAATTTTCAAAGGCTTAAAATGGGTGGGGTTTATGTAAGCTCCGCCCATACGTGGGCAGTCCTGTGTGGGTTTCAGTGCTTAAATGTCCTGCATTTGCCAACGACAATGGTGGTAAGTATAGTACAGTACACTGAAATGTCCACTGTGACTGCAAACCATGGGCAGGACATGGCACTTGCTGTGAAAGTTTTTGATTTGTGGTATACCCCCACCAATCAGATTTTGATGGTCATCCCTAATAACAGGCCATAATTATCACAGTCCTATTATGTCCCGTTGTCATGAGTCTCTGACTCGGTTTCCAAATCAACCCCGATCTTGCTTCCTATTCTGTGATGTTGTATCTGGGAAATTCAGAATCGAGTGGGAAAGAAATGGTTATAAACTTCCTTTTTCCAATGACTTCAATACAGTTCAGTGTAAAAACTGATATAGGGTGTCATCTGACTCCATAGTCAGATCCAGATGGAGTTGTCTTCTGCTGGACCTTTGCTTTTCACTACTGTGTGACGGTTGGGACCTACTGGAGGATCCTCTGGTACTCTGGTGGACCAAAGCAACCCTGCCCTGGTTGACATCCGGCCATGCATGCTCTCTTATAATGTCCAGTCATAGCTAGCTAAGTAACGACCAACATCATCCACCTTGGCAAATCCCATTTTCAAAACGTTCTGCTGGTAGGTGACTTACAACAGTGGTCCTCAACTCCAGTCCAGGCCCACCTGCCGGTCAGGTTTTCAGAATTTCCTTAGTATTGGGCAGCTGATATAATTAGTGTCCATCCATCAAGACTTACCACAGGTATTCATACTGTGGGATATTCCTAAATCCTGACCGACAATTGGGCCCTGAGGACTGGAGTTTGGGAGCTCTGGCTTACAGAATGCATGACTGGTGGCAGATAATGGTGATCTAACATCCATGACGAGCTCTTCTGTGACTCCAGAAATGTTCATTTACCCTTTTTAAGATCTGACCGTCTGTATCTACAGTCATCACTCCATCAAAGCACTTCATTCAGCTTCTCTTCCAGCTTTGTCATAAAGGGACCAACCACAAAAGGACAAGGCCTGCCTTTATTCTATGACCTCCCTAAGTCACTGGTACGCTTTGTATTAGTGCGTAGTGCGGCGTGGAGTAGTACCTCACACAGAGCATCCCGCCTTAAACATTAGTCAAAGATATATAATTTATTACACCAGGAGCACAAACACTTACTGTGAAAATCATAGCTCAGTGTCAGATGCTGCGAGACTCCGGGCAAACAATGAAGGCAGGTAACACCTGCAGACTGAGCGGACAATGCCGGCAAAACTCTACTGTCCTCAGTGTACAAATCAGTTGGCTCACTAAACCCTGCTGAGATATAAACTCAAGTAATCCTGACTAGTGTTGAGTGAACTTGTGGCGTACAAGGTTCAGGTTTCAGTTATCTATGAGTTCCGCTATGGATTTCGCTACCATGGGCCATAAGTTTTGGTCCATGGTAGCGGAATCCATCGTGAAATTCTTAGATAACCCAAACCTTGTAGGCCAAACTTGAAAACACAAGTTCGTAGATCCCTAATCCTGACCACTATTGAAGTCATATAACACGGCGTATAATTGTATTGCTTTACAACGCTAGCAATACTTCACGTGGCACTTTAGGGTTAACGTTTTGCGAAGGACAGGACTTCACGAGTTGAAATGCACAGTTTCTGTATGGCGTTTTTTAAATAAATTATAATAATAGTCATTGAAAGTGGCGCCCAGACAAGGGCTAAAGTGGAACAGAGCACTTGAGAATATCACACAAATTGATATTTCTACACCGGAGTGCTTTCTTCTATCCCCGTGCAGGTTGATTACACTGGTAATGTAAGAGAAGGCCGCTCTCTTGATACCGACTCAGTCCTCCTCACCGCAAGGCATCAAATGGGCGGTCTACCGGCCAATCCCGGTGGACACAGTACAATCTGATAAAAGACAACCTGATTATGAGTTCCCCAGATACTTATCAACTTAATGCAAATTTTTTTTGAAAGCCCACTTTCTGGGGCAGAATTATTATCGAGTTAGTGCAATATTATTAATAATTAACGGGGAGCATTCATTAATATGGTAATGTGTATGAATCATTCATGGCAGTGATAAACTGAAAAGAGCCTGACAAGATTCCAGTCTCTTGAATAAATAGTGTGAAGAACAATGGCACAATGGTCCAAGATCTTCATGACAACGTAGACTGTTTGACACCAGACCAAAGGACAGATCAATGGTCCTACCTCATACCCATTAATGTGTTTTTGTCCGAACCCATGAAGGATGGTAGGTTCAACCAACAGTCTATTGTCTACAGGGAGATCCCAACTCTCCCTCAATGGATGATGTTGGGGGAGAGAAGGATTGGGAGAACTGAACATTTTTGCCCGATCTTTTTGTTTTCCTTGTAGATAAGGCACCACCAGAAGTGTCTGGCACCAGTTTACTCCTCTCTCTCCATTGGATACACATACATGTTTGGGTGGATTTGGCAGAGATAGCTGCTCAACCTTAAAGGGGTTGTGAACCAATTTCCAGACCTCTCAGACTGGTGGAACCAGTGTTGGTCATTATGCTTACCTGATCCCTGGTGCTGAGTCCAAGCTCGTCTGCTCTCCAGCCTCCGCTGCTTGTCTCGGGTCCCTCCATGTAAACGTCCTGTTTGACGCCGCTAAAGCCAATCACTGTTGCTCTTGGGTCATGTCAAATGGTCACAGGATGCAAGGGGAGCAAATCATCACTGAAGACAGTGCTCAGCTGCAGCGGCATCAAAGTTTACATGGAGACATGAGACAAGCGGGCCAGAGAGTGAACGAGCTGGGACCCAGCGTCAGAGATCAGGTAAGTATGATCACCGGCACAGTTCCCGCTAGTCTGAGAGGTCAGGAAATTGGTGTACAACCTCTTCAAGAGTGTAGGGTGGAGGAGCCGACTAGGATGCCATGCACCCTCTGTACAAGGAATGGATTGCTACCTATCATGATTACCAACCACAACAAGTTTCTTACCACATATGGTACATTTGTTTACCTCCACTGCATATGGCTACTGTCTAACTGACCCCATAATTTCCTGAGGGATTGTTCATATACATCTGGCACATCAGTTGTGATGTCAAAAAGTGTTGGATAGAAAAACAATGCATAGTACAATTTTCTGGCCGACGGTCTTAGTTTATAGACTATGGACCTGTGCAGGGTCCTGTAGCCAGCAATGTATGGGGGTCCTGTAACCAGTACTGTATGGGGGTCCTGTAGCCAGCAATGTATGGGGGTCCTGTAGCCAGTACTGTATGGGGGTCCTGTAGCCAGCAATGTATGGGGGTCCTGTAACCAGTACAGTATGGGGGTCCTATAACCAGCACTGTATGGAGGTCCTGTAAAGAGTACTGTATGGGGGTCCTGTAGCCAGCAATGTATGGGGGTCCTTTAGTCAACAATGTATGGGGGTCCTGTAACCAGTACTGTATGGGGGTCCTGTAGCCAGTGATGTATGAAGGTACTGTAACCAGTAATGTATGAGTGTCCTGTAACCAGTACTGTATGGTGGTCCTGTGGCCAGCACTGTATGGGGGTCCTGTAGCCAGCAATGTATGGGGGTCCTGTAGCCAGCAATGTATGGAGGTCCTGTATACAGAAATGTATGGGGGCCCTGTATCTAGCAATGTATTGGTGTCCTGTAACCAATATTGAAGGGGGGTCCTGTAACCAATATTATATGGGGGTCCTTTAGCCAGCACTGTATGGGGGTCCTGTAAACAGTATATATACAAGAATAGCTGAGTAAGTATGCATGCTGGGAGTTGTAGTTTCACAGCAACTAGAGTGCCAAAGGTTGCTGATCAGTGCTGTAGAGTGAGGAGGCCTAAGGATGTCATCCATCCTCATTCCTCACCCAGCTTCCATGTCAGGGCCCGCTGCCTTGTGTATTGAAATAAGATGTTCATCTTACGCCTGTGTGAACAGCTCCATTGATTGTCTATCGACGGACTGTTTTGCTGAGTTTTCCCTACAGGAAAGCTGTAGACAGAACGAGTATAAACTGTTGTCAATCGTTCTCAGCAGGGTGAACTTCCTTCTTCAATCAACTGAGGCCGGAGGACAAATCGGGTGGAATTAAATTAAAAAAAAAAAATCTGATACAGGGAAGTAACTATCCAATCTCCCCATACACATGCACACTCGATTGAGTCTGCACATGGTCTCAGTAAGGTGGGGGGTAGGGTATAAGTCACTGTCAGACACCTCTGGTGGCATATCTCCTCAGAGAACAAAGGATCGGGCATGTTGAAATGTAACGTGCATGATCTTTTCTCTCCTCAGATTACTTTCCACAACATAGTACACGTGACATGGTTGGCCGGTCACAGGTTCAGCCAATGTCTAATGTGTATGGCCAATTTAAACACTGGTTCCTGACCACAGTTTTGCAAAAAAAAAAAAAAAAAAAACAAAAAAACAGCTGATGTAAGAACACATTATTCCTGCTAGAAGTTATAAATGAACTGCCAGCAGTTTGCAATGAAGGTCCAGATGGCTGTTACCAGTTGGGGGGGGGGGGGGGTCCCTGCACGGTTTGACATGATCCTATCAGTTTTGCCAGTGTCAGACCATGCAGGGACACACCCCTAACATGCAGATGCTTTGTTGCAGACCGCTGGCAATTCATTTATAAACTTCTAGTAGGAATAATAGAGGAACAGCACAACCTAACGTCATAAGACCAGGTGGTCCTGAATTGTTATTACATGGGGGATGCAAGTAGTTACTTGTCAGACATGTCAGGAAAGGGGACAGGTCCTCTTTGGTAGATATTGCACATTATACATGTTGCAGATGTACTCTAGGGCTCTGTTCACACTCCCATTAGCTTTTCTTCCATCACACTCCATTTTTTATTTTTTTTGGACATTCAGAATTTAGTAGATTGATGCAATATTGTAAAATATTGTAAGCACCCTGATACCTGATGGAAAGCTGACTGACCCTTTGTAAGGCTATGTTCACACCTATATTTGTTAATTCTGCTGCGGTGCTCCATCACAGGTGTAGGGTACCTAACTTGAAGCCATAAGTTATATGACGGACATCTTTAGGGCCCAACAGGCCCCTCTGAGGTATAATGGATTCCTATAGTTTCTTCCTATTTACCATAAAATAATACTGCAGCATGCGGCCCTGGTTTGTCCTCCATTTATGATATCTCCTGTAAGTGGATGGATCCATCAAATAGATCATAACTGATCATAATGAATCAGAATGGATCCATCATGGCTCCTGTAAAAATACCAGATAAACCGTAGGGCCGCGAATGGGATCCGCATCCGACAGTCCGCAGCATGGTGCTTCCGTGGGGTTCCATGTCTCCGTTCCGCACCGACCTTCCGGATTGCGGACACTTTCAAGTGAATGGGTCCACATCCGTGATGCGGGGTGCATGCAGCCGGTGCCCATGTATTGCGGACCCTCTGTTTGCAATACGGGCACGACTGGGCAATGGCCATTTGCATGAGGCCCTAGTGCCATAATGTGACTTCTTGCAATGTCTAAGGGCTCATGCACACAAACGTATTTTCTTTCCATGTCCGTTCTGGTTTTTTTGCAGACCGTATGCGGAACCATTAATTTCAACTGGTCCGCAAAAAAAAAACGGAAGTTACTCCGTGTGCATTCTGTTTCCGGATGTCCGTGTTTCCATTCTGCAAAAAAATAGAACATGTCCTATTATTGTCCGCATTACGGACAAGGATAGGACTGTTTTATTAGAGGCCAGCTGTTCCGTTCTGCAAAATACGGAATGCACATGGACGTCATCCGTATTTTTTGCGCAAAATATATACGGTCATGTGCATGATGGGTATCTTCACATGATGGACTTTGAAATCTGGCTTTTAAAATCAGCGCAGAATCCACAATGATTTTAAAAGCTTTTTTTTTTTGTTGTTGTTGTTTGGCACAATGGATTTTGAAAATCCATCTACAAAATTCAGTGCGGACTACTTGGAAAAACATTTTCGTTCTGTTTTTGATGTGGTTTTTCAGAGCTTTTTTTAACCAATGGGTGTTTATTTCCATATAAAGCTGCAGTTTGAGCTTGTGGTTTTTGGTGCGGATCTGTGGCAAAAAAATGCACAGAATATGGAGCAGTTTTTTTGATGCTTCCCATTCATTTCAATGGGAGACTGAAAACGGATTCTGCATGTGGTAAAAAAAAAAAAGCAAGTGCAGCTTCCCATTGAAATGAACTGGAGGCTGTTTTGTGGCGTTTTTTGAAGCTGATTTTGGGGCGGAAATGCTAAAAATCTGTGCCGAAAACTCTGTGTGAACTGGTGTGGTCAGTTCTTAAAGGTTTGAGATCGCCCCCCACAAAATGAAATTTAAGTGTGGAAACAAGAAGAAGAGCAGAAGAGACGGTGGAGGAGAGAACCAGGGGTGCTAAGAAAGTCAGACATACAAGTGCGGAGATAGTGGAGAGCAGGGGGTGGAGTGATTCCCATGATCCATGAAGGATGCAGCCGGAGGACACCCCCCCAGAACCCACATGTTCCCTGTCAGATCCATGCAGAGCGCTCCGCTGATGTGAGAGGCTGCAGCCCTGGGCACTGCGCACGCAATGAACCCGCCACACATACACAGACTGAACACACAGGATCCACAGCACACTGCCCGGGCAGAGGGATCCTCATACATAGAAAGCTGGGGCAGATGGTTGGCAAAATGGCCAAGGAGACAGCACAAAATGTTACTGCAAAGTTACACTGAGGGACAATCCTGGAATACGCACCATGTACTGAAGATACGAGCGGGCGTCACCAAAAAGCTGTATAGCCAACATGCAGGGACACAACCGTTCTGTCATTATGGTCACCTGACTATTGGTCTTTTTCTACAGAGGCGAATCCACCGCCGGCCTAAATGTACACCAGCATCCTTGCTGGAATAGATTTAGATCCTTTTCTACTCCAAAAACAGGCGTAGAAAAATATAAATTAGATGGGCTGGCCCACTCCTTCCCCTTCCATGCCATGCTCCATTTTTCAGAACTGGCGTGCATGGCGTGGATTGGAAAGAGATTGAAGATCCGGCCTTTGCGACCAGATATGTAACAGATATATGCCAAAAATTGGTGTATATCTATTCATAAATGACCCCATAATCCCTTTGTTAGTCCTTCTAGAAACTATGAATTAATTTCTAGCAGTTTGCAGTGAAGGTCCAGAGGGGTGTTACCAGTTGGTAACCAATGTCCAGAGGGGTGTTACCAGTTGGTAACCAATAGTATCAGATAATCTGATGGTCATCTTAATACTTTGGTCCCTTGAAGAACCATACACATTAATACTGGGGAAATGTCTTGGGACTCTTTTTCACAAAGCTAATGAAGAATCTATTCCAGGACCTTCCAGGTGACATTATAAGGGTTTAGCCCCCAAGAAGTGGGGTCGTCCCTTTCAGGGTGGGTGCTCTGCTTTTAGGAAGAGGTAGCCATAGGGGCAGATTTAGTTCCTGATCCTGACTTCAAGTTGGCATCATATATATTGTCTAAACCCTGTACAACTAAACTGTGGGTAAAATATTGTCATCAACTGTTACGGCTACTGGGTATACATCTGATTTATCTTTTATGTAGGCTTTATCTATCAATAATTATAACTTATACTAGCTGAAGGACCCGGCTTCGCCCGCGTATATTTAATTTATTTATTTAATTTAATGTTTGTGTGTGTGTCGTTAAAAGATCGAGAGTGACCTCTACAGTGCCCGCCCCTTTAACAGTGACCTCCACAGCAGCCCACCCCTTAACAGAAACATCCACAGCGCCCTCTCCTTTAACTGTGACCTCCACAGCAGCTGGGTGGCCACTGTCTTCACCCAAGAAAGCCAGACCTCACCGGCCATTCCCCCAAACGTGAAGCAGCACCCCCAGTTCCCATGAAGCCACACCACTAAACATGAGGCCACGCCCCCTGGCTCTGTGAAGACACGGAGGAGAAGCTGTCTGAGTGTGAGCTACTGAAAGAATGGACATCCCTGCATCCGTCCATGCACTGCGCCAGAAGGAGAACGGGTAGCCAGAAAACTGGACTGTCCAGCCTAAAGCCGGACATCTGGCCACCCTAACTTCAGCCTGCCCCTAGGGTGGCCAGAGGTCCGGTTTTAGGCCAGATAATCCGGCTTTCAGACTCCCTGTCCTCTGTCATGTGCAGTGCCTGGACAGACACAGGGATGTCCACCCTTTCAGTAACTCACTCTCAGACAACTTCTCCTTTGTGTCTTCATGGAAACAGGGGGTGTGGCCTTGTGTTTAGGGGTGTGGCATCATGAGGATCGGTGGCACGGCTTCACATTGGGGGGAGGCTGGACAGTCTGGCTTTCAGACTCCCTGTCCTCTGTCATGCGCAGGGCCTGGATGGACACAGGGATGTCCTTTTGAACAGCTCACTCTCAGACAGCAGCACTGTGCAGTCTGAGCATGAGCTGCAGGGAGAAAGTCACCCTCCCTCCCTCCCCTGCAGCTGACAGAAGGTGATTTTTACCTTCATTTTTTTCAATCCCGGTCAAATGCGGCATCGAAGGGGTGTGGCCTGACTGAGTCGGGGGTGTGGCTTAGTGGGACCTGGAGTTGGGGCTTTTAAGTCCTTGTTTTGAAGGTGGCCTGAATTACAGGTCGATGCAATGGTAATTTAGGAGGAAAGTGGGTAGCAGTGGAAGAAAACATCTTTTATTACTACTGAACGGTAAATATGTGAAATTTAAATTATATGAGGTAATGATTGATGATGAGTTAGTCTAAAACATAAGTTATATTTATGGTAACCGGAATACCCCTTTAACAGTGTCATCCACAGCGCTCTACTCCGTGGAGACTAACTGCCTGTGAGCTTCTATTGGCTGATAAGGGTCATGTGACCAGGCTTCTATTGGCTGATGATTTTTTTTAAATATCTCAGGAACGGTACGTCCTGAAGAGCTGAGACCCGTTCTAAAGCCTTCCCGGACACCTGATGTATCTGTGTGCCAAATTTCGTGATTGTAGCTGCGACGGTGCGGATTATTTTAGCGGACATACACACATACACTCAGCTTTCTATATTAGATATATATATATATACAGTACAGACCAAAATCCGCTCTTGGGTGTGTTGTCAGTAGGGTAACTGTAAATTCACCTCCCAGTATAGTCCTTTAAAGAGGAACTATCACAGAGTAAGGATAAATACAAGAGGGACACGCCATAACCATCACTGTGTAAAGATACCCTCTAAAACTTAACTTTTAATTAGCTTGCTACATAAAAACATATAAATAAACAAACAAGAAACAACCCCATATATATATATACAGTACAGACCAAAAGTTTGGACACACCTTCTCATTCAAAGAGTTTTCTGTATTTTCATGACTATGAAAATTGTAGATTCACACTGAAGGCATCAAAACTATGAATTAACACATGTGGAATTATATACTTAACAAAAAAGTGTGAAACAACTGAAAATATGTCTTATATTCTAGGTTCTTCAAAGTAGCCACCTTTTGCTTTGATTACTGCTTTGCACACTCTTGGCATTCTTTTAATGAGCTTCAAGAGGTAGTCACCTGAAATGGTATTCCAACAGTCTTGAAGGAGTTCCCAGAGATGCTTAGCACTTGTTGGCCCTTTTTTCTTCACCATCTCGATTGGGTTCAGGTCTGGTGACTGTGGAGGCTAGGTTATCTGGCGTAGCACCCCATCACTCTCCTTCTTGGTCAAATAGCCCTTACACAGCCTGGAGGTGTGTTTGGGGTCATTGTCCTGTTGATAAATAAATGATGGTCCAACTAAACGCAAACCGGATGGAATAGCATGCCGCTGCAAGATGCTGTGGTAGCCATGCTGGTTCAGTATGCCTTCAATTTTGAATAAATCCCCAACAGTGTCACCAGCAAAGCACCCCCACACCATCACACCTCCTCCTCCATGCTTCACGGTGGGAACCAGGCATGTAGAGTCCATCCGTTCAACTTTTCTGCGTCGCACAAAGACACGGTGGTTGGAACCAAAGATCTCAAATTTGGACTCATCAGACCAAAGCACAGATTTCCACTGGTCTAATGTCCATTCCTTGTGTTCTTTAGCCCAAACAAGTCTCTTCTGCTTGTTGCCTGTCCTTAGCAGTGGTTCTAGCCTTACCATGAAGGCCTGCTGCCCACAGTCTCCTCTTAACAGTTGTTGTAGAGATGTGTCTGCTGCTAGAACTGTCTGTGTGGCATTGACCTGGTCTCTAATCTGAGCTGCTGTTAACCTGCGATTTCTGAGGCTGGTGACTCGGATGAACTTATCCTCCGCAGCAGAGGTGACTCTTGGTCTTCCTTTCCTGGGGTAGTCCTCATGTCAGCCAGTTTCTTTGTAGCGCTTGATGGTTTTTGTGACTGCACTTGGGGACACTTTCAAAGTTTTCCCAATTTTTCGGACTGACTGACCTTCATTTCTTAAAGTAATGATGGCCACTCGTTTTTCTTTACTTAGCTGCTTTTTTATTGCCATAATACAAATTCTAACAGTCTATTCAGTAGGACTATCAGCTGTGTATCCACCTGACTTCTGCCCAACACAACTCATGGTCCCAACCCCATTTATAAGGCAAGAAATGCCAATTATTAAACCTGACAGGGCACACATGTGAAGTGAAAACCATTTCAGGTGACTACCTCTTGAAGCTCATCAAGAGAATGCCAAGAGTGTGCAAAGCAGTAATCAAAGCAAAAGGTGGCTACTTTGAAGAACCTAGAATATAAGACATATTTTCAGTTGTTTCACTTTTTTTTGTTAAGTATATAATTCCACATGTGTTAATTCATAGTTTTGATGCCTTCAGTGTGAATCTACAATTTTCATAGTCATGAAAATACAGAAAACTCTTTGAATGAGAAGGTGTGTCCAAACTTTTGGTCTGTACTGTATATATATATATGGGGTTGTTTCTTGTTTGTTTATTTATATGTTTTTATGTAGCAAGCTAATTAAAAGTTAACTTTTAGAGGGTATCTTTACACAGTGATGGTTATGGCGTGTCCCTCTTGTATTTATCCCTGCTCTGTGATAGTTCCTCTTTAAAGGACTATACTGGGAGGTGAATTTACAGTCACCCTACTGACAACACACCCAAGAGCGGATTACCTTGAACGTTCTTCCCTTTTTTTAGCACTTGTACACAGGACTGCAGGTAAACTTATTTGTACATAGGACTGCAGGTAGACTTACTTGTATACAGGACTGCAGGTAGACTTGTACATAGGACTGCAGGTAGACCTCCTTGTACATAGGACTGCAGGTAAACCTACTACAGTCTCACAGTCCTAAGACTTTCTTTAGGACCTGCATCCACAGTACTGACAACTCTCGGCTGCGTTTACCCCCTCACACCATCGCTCTTGCTCCGCAGACACAGCCTCTCGCCGTAACGATGTCACTGGGACCTGGATCCCCTTATGTATTAATAATAATTATTGTAGGTTTGCTAACCATATAATAAAGGTTTTACGAGAGCACAAAATGTAATTAACAGGCGGAGGATAGGGATCTCGTTATTCACAGATATTAGAGGTGGAGGAATAATTAGCTAATGTAACCACCCCCTTGGGCACAGTTACTCTTAGTCACTTACACCATTAAAGGCCACAGTCACTAAGCAGCACTCAGTAAAGAGCCCGGGACCGTCCTATAAACCTTCTCAATATACACTAATATATATATAATAGGGAGGGGTGTCAGAGAAAGAGATGAGACGGACACACACTAATAGGATGGATGGATTTCTGTCACCAGCATCGCCTTTTATTCATTGCTCATAAATAAGGAATAGTGACCATAGAGGAAAAGTGAGAACAAACCTATGTGAAAAATGTTGAATACAATGGCGTAATAATATGTCTAGTAATATACCAGAATGACAGGCCACAGGAGCATGCACTCTCGCCTATGCTATCGTGTAACAGCTCAGCTTCTGATGGTTGTCAGATGTTACAACGCAGGGGTCAGAACCTCTGGCACTCCAGCCAAGTAAGTGTGCATACTGGGAGTGGTAGTCTCACAAAAGCTGGAGTTCACTTGTGCTTCTGTCTAAAATAACGAATCTCAGGTGGAAATGGCTAAAAACTGATGCAAAACGGGCTGTTCTTCTGAAAAGTCTCCATCAGTCCCATAGACTTTAAATGGAATGGAAGTGTGCCTGCAAAAGAGCGCAGAAAAAAAAAACGCTCTGGCAGACGGTGCCAGTGGTCGGACCCCCACCTGTCTAGCAGTCCCCTATCAAGTGGATTGGTGAGCGGGGCAGATTGGCCACAGGGGAAATTTCCCAGTGTGCTGATGCCCAGGGGGCCGCCTGGGTCCTCCTCATGGCCAGCCAGTGGAAGTTTTTGGGGATGTATTTTGTGCTGCTGGCAGTATTTTGTGATAGACTGTGGTATTTGGCTCTGTTGGGGTGGTATAATGTGCCACAATATGGTATTGCTGGCCCTGCCTTCCATCAGTTTGGACATGACTAAAGAATGGGGCCACTTTTAGAATTTTTTCCACGACTACTTTACGCCCCTGACTGGTGATCATTTGTTACCACCGGAATACCCCTTCAATATTAAAGGGGTTGTCCAGGCTTTTAATATTGATGACCTTTCCTCAGGATAAGTCATCAATATCAGATCTGCGGGCGTCCAACAACCGGCCACCCTGTCTTTCTTCCTGTGGCTGCTATGTCTATGGCAAAGCAGCAGCGGTGAGCAGGAAGAGAGAAGGGACACGGCACGAGGGCACTGCGCGCGTTTTCCCTTCATACAGCTGATTGGTCGGTTATCGGACCCCTGCCGATCTGATATTGATGACCTATCCTGAGGAAAGGTCATCAATAGTAAAAGCCCGGAGAACCCCTTTAATTGTATCATATTTTATTTAGACATTGGATTAGATTGCTGTATGCACCTTTGTTCTGGTCAAAGTACAGTATGGCAGTTGTTCCCTAGGTTATTTAGGAAACTATTGGCCACCTGATTAACGCCTATCATCAAATGTACTAACAAAACCTTCCAATGTATTCTGATGCAGAAATAAACCCTAAGAGGCTCATTTATGAACTATGGTACGCCTGTTTTCTGGTTAAAAAAAAGTCGCCAATGGCATTGTTGCGACTTTTTGCCATTTTTTTGCGACATTTTGGTCTCTACGTTAATTCTGCAAGATGAAAACTCTTTGACCGGGATTATGGTACATTTAGTATGTGCGACTTTTCAAAATGTCACAACAATCTCACATCTCAGCCAAACTCCTGGTCTAAACCCCATTGCACTCATGCTAGATTTAATTAAATTATAAGGGGCACCATTAATTAATTAAGGGGCACCCATTCATACGTTTGTTGCAGGCGCACAAAGCAAAGCCAGACTTAAAAGTGACACAAAAACAACCTTAAAGGGGTATTCCCAACTCACACATGTAGTTTGTATAGTTAGATATAGCCATACCAATATTATTACTAATATAATGTATTTATATAAAATGTACCGTTTAGAAGATTTTCCTATTTGTATTTCCATTGTCCCACACACATCAGTCAGGCCGTTGCCCCTGGTTACGACCACCGCGGCCGTGTAGTAGTAGTGGCCGGCTTGCTCCTTTTCAAACCTGCTCTGAGGTAACTGCTGTATTGTGAACGCACATTGTATGAGCATGCGGAGACACATCTTAGGGATGTAGCATTTTTGTCTGCGTTTCCAAAACGCAGAGAAACGGATCCTGTTCCAAGATCAATTCATCTCTATGGAGCAGGATCCGTTTATAAAGTCTGCGTTTTGGATGGATCCTGACCATTGCGTTTTCGATTGGTAGCGTCCAAAATGCAGATGTGAAAGTACCCTAAGATGTGTTTCCGCATGTTCATGTAATGTGCGTTCACAATACAGCAGTTACCTCAGAGCGGGTTTGAAAAGGAGCAAGCCGGCCACCACTACTACATGGCCGAGGTGGTCGTAACTAGGGGCAACGGCCTGACTGATGTATGTGGGACAATGGATATACAAATAGGAAAATCTTCTAAACGGTACATTTTGTATAAATACATTCTATTAGTAATAATACTGGTATGGCTATATCTAACTATACAAACTACATTTGTGACATGGGAATACCCCTTTAAACGTTAAATCAGCCCCTTGAAGTATTAAATTAGACAATCAGGCCAAACATCCTATAGTAAAACAAATAGATTTGCAGAAACCTATGAAATTCTATTTTTTGTGCAATTTTCTGCAAATGGCGTTCTTGACAAATACAGCAAAAAGTGATCAAATGTGGCTTGTGTTACTGGGTACAAGCCTGCACTTGTAGTGATGTACTGGGGCATGACACAATGAAAATATGCCAAGGCTGCCCTTTGGGACACGGCTTGTCTGAGCAGCTTGGCAATATTACTACTGTTAACAGACGAAGAGCCCATCAAGGGGAAAATATGCCCAGGTAACAAAACGCCGAAAATACTGAAATAATATTCCATCATGTCTGCAAGTATCTTAATAGAAGCTTCTATAATTAGAAAGAAAGAAGGTCACACTCGAGAAGTGCGTGTATCATGGAGCTCAGATCAGGGCACCATCTGCATGGAGTTTGTACGTCCCCCTATGTTTGCTTGGGGTTCCTCTGAGAGTGCTAGCTTTCTGACACTGTCTAACAACGTACTAGCAGGTTAATTGGCTGTCTAAAAAGTTGGTGAGAGAGTGAAAAAGGAAAGAAAGAGAACTAAAGAAGAAAGAGAGTCAGAGAGAGAAAGAGGAAAGTGAGTCAGTGAGAGACAGAGATAGATAGAAAGAGAAGAGTGAGTGAAAGAGCAATAGAGAGAAACTGAGTTAGAGAAAGAGAGACAGAGGAAAAGAGAAGAATGAGTCAGAGAAAGAGACACAGAGAGTGAGCCAGTGAGAGAAAACATGAGTTAGAGAAAGAGAGACAGAGAGCAAAAGGGAAGAGCGAATGAGACAAAGAGAAAAAGGAAAGTGAGTCATAGAGAGAGAAAGAGAGAAAAAGAGTAGAGCAAATCAGAGAGGCAGAGAGAGAGAAAAAAAGAGAAGAGAGAGTCAGAGAGAAAAAAAAGACAGAAAGGAAGAGAAAAGCAAGCCAGAGATAGAGAGAGGTAGAAAGAGAAAAAGGAGAGACAAAGTCAGAGGGAGAAATAGAGAGAGAAAGAGAGAGAGAAAAGAGAGAGGAGAGTGAGTTAGAGAGACAGAGTAACAAAGAAAGAAACAAGTCAGAGAGAAACAGAGAAAAAGAAAAGAGTAGAGCGAGTCAGAGAAAGAAAGATTAAAGAGTCAGAGAGACAAAGTGTGTTAAGAGAGAGAAAAACAGAAAAACTGGAGAGAACAAGGTTAGTAGAAAAGAGAGTGAGAGAGGTAGAAAAAGTAGAGAGTCTGAGAGAGAGAGAGAGAAAGAGAGAGAGAAACAGAGAAGAGCAAACCAAAGACAGAAAAATTATCCGAAAGAGAGAGAGAGAAACAGAAGACAGAAATAGGAGAGGGAGTCAGAGAGAATGAGAGATAGAAAGACAGCTACGAGAGAGAGAGACAGGTAGCGAAAGAGTCATAGAAATAAAGGAGTCACTAATGTGTCACTATCTGATTTTAACTGGCAGATAACATTTTTGGTGACGCATTTTCTTTAAGCACCAATAATTTCTATATCTGTGTCTCGGGTTATTCTATATTCCAGCAGGAGAGAAGGCGCAGAGACATAATCTCAGTGGCTATTCTTTCAGCACCACATGAACGGGGAGATCAGAGGTGTTATCGCAATGTGCTGAGAAGCATGGTGACAACCACTCTCTCCATTCACAGAATATTCTCTTTTCATTCAAAAAATATGGTGCTGGAAGGACAGTCCCATAAATCATACCTGACAAATCTCCCCATATGTCCAAGACGCTCCCAGAAAATTGGAGACTTCCCAGAAGTGCAGGCCAGACTCCAAGGAGCTCCACATCCTGACTATATACTCATCTCTTGCTGGTAGATGTGATCCACTCCAATCTCAACCCAGACAATGTCCTGAATGTCCTGACCGTGGGGACTATGGTCAGGGGCAGGCCTGCAGAACAAACTAAGAGAGGGGACTATTTGCAGAGTCTGGTTTGGGTGGTTTTTATTTAGGTGGTCTGGCCAGTGTCTGTATTTGTTCAGGAGAACTAAGGTCTGTATTTAGGTCTAGTCTAGGACTACACAACAGGGGACTGTATTTGTTAAGAGTCTGTGATCTATATTTATGGGGGATGGGTTCTATGTTTGGGGGATGGGGTCTGTATTTTGGGAGACTTAGCTGGGATCCATATTTATTTAGGAAATCTGAGGTCTGAATTTGATTAGGGAGTCTGGTATGGGGACTGTATTTGTTTAGGGGTGTGAATTTGGATTGGGTGGTTTTTATTTAGGGGGTCTGGCCAAGGCATATATTTGTTTAGGAGAACTGGGGTCTGGATTTATTAAGGGGGTCTTGTCTAGTTCTACGTTGGGGGTCTTGGATCTATATTTATGGTGTCTGGGGTCTTTGTTTGGGGGACAAGGTCTGTATTTAGGGAGGAGGTGATCTATATTTATTTAGGGAACTTGAGGTCTGTATATGTTAGGGGTCTGAATTTGGTTTGTTTTGGTTTGTTTGGGGGGCTGGCCAGGGTGTGTATTTGTTTAGGAGAACGTGGGTCTGTATTTATTAAGGGAGTCTTGTCTTGTCTACGTAACGATGGAAAGTAGTTCTATAGAGGGTCTTAGATCTATAGGGTCTGTATTTAGAGAGGGTGGGCTGGGTTGTATATTTATTGAGGGAACTTGAGGTCTGTATTTGGGGAGGTTGGTCTGGGGTCTGTATTTGTTATAGGTCTGGTCTGGAGCCTGTATTTGTTTAGGGGTCTGAAGTTGTTTTGGGTGTTTTTTATTTTTGTTTAGGAGAATTTTTTTTTTAATTATTTATTAAGGAAGTCTTGTCTTGTCCAGGTCTATGTAATAGGGGACAGTATATATTTATGAGGTCTTGGATCTATATTTATGGGGTCTGTGTTTTGGGGGCGTGTCTGTATTTAGGGAGGGTGGGCTGGGATCTATATTTATTTATGGAGTCTGACGTCTTTTCGTTAGGGATCTGAATTTGCTTAAGGAGTCTGGTCTGGGGCCTGTATTTGGTTTGTGTATTTTTTTTATTTAGGGGGGTCTGGCCAGGACGTGTATTTGTTTAGGAGAACTGGGGTCTGTATTTATTAAGGGGATCTTGTCTAAGTCTATGTACCGGGGTGGTATTTTATGTTTAGGAGGTCTTGGCTCTATATTTATGGGGTCTGTTTTTGTGGGCGTGTCTGTATTTAGGGGGGCTGGGCCGGGATCTATATTTATTTAGCGAATCTGACGTCTTTTATTTATTTAGGGATCTGAATTTCTTTAGGTCTGGTCTGGGGTCTGTATTTGTTTAGGGATCTAAATTTGTTTAGGGAGTCTGGTCTGGGATCTGTATTTGTATAGGAAGTCTGGTCTGGGTTCTGTATTTGTGTAGGGAGTCTGGTCTGGGGTCTGTATTTGTGTAGGGAGTCTGGTCTGGGGTCTGTATTTGTTTAGGGATCTGAATTTGTTTAGGGAGTCTGGTCTGGGGTCTGTATTTGTGTAGGGAGTCTGGTCTGGGGTCTGTATTTGTGTAGGGAGTCTGGTCTGGGGTCTGTATTTGTTTAGGGATCTGCATTTGTTTAGGGAGTCTGGTCTGGGGTCTGTATTTGTTTGGCAGATCTATATTTATTTGTGGGGTCTGTATTCATTTTGGGGTGTGAAAAGGTCATATGCATCCTTGATTGAAATGCTGTAGGTAGTAATCATGCCCTATATAAATTGGTGGGTCACATAGTAAAATCACTCATGGTACATTTTTGGAATTTCCTTGATGTCTCTTCTCAGACAAGTAGATAGTGAATATTGATTTGAGCTTGTTACATCCACAGATAACTGAATTGTGGGAATTTCAGTCCTCATTACATCCTCTCTACAAATATAGAACTGAAAAAGCAAGTTTCCAGCTGTAAACAGCACAATATAAGTCCTCATTTCCTAATACACTCTGTGCGGCCTTTTAGTTCCCAAACACTCGTTTCCAGCACGATGGCTACAAGTTGGGTTTGTTTGATTACAGAGGAAGTAGGCGGTGCACAGAGCAGAATGAGCCCGCCCTCGGTGCACTTAACTGCTCCATTGCATATGGATCAAAAGTACTTTTTCTCGGGAATGAAGCAACAAATCGCTAAGTGAAAGGTGTCATTGCATTCAGCTGAGCTAGTCCTACAAGGCATTGTGAATTTTCTGGTGACCGACTCCCTTAAAGCGGCTCTGTCACTAGGTTTTAACCTATGTATTTAAATACATAGGTTAAAACCCCTTAACTTGTACAGTTAGAACATACCTGTATTGCAGAGTACAGCGCAGCGGTTGTGCTGAAAAAAGACCTTTAAACTTTATGTTAATGAGCCTTCGGAGCACCGGGGGGCGGGCTCTTTCTTCCTGAGCACCGCTTCTTCACCGCCCCCCGGGTCCCGAGGCTCTCCCCGATGCCGACGTCCACGCCCCTCTGAAAATTGATTGACAGCTGAAATCCCGCCGGCGCATGCGCAGAAGCGCTTGCAGTGCCGAACACCGCAAGCGCTTCCATCCTTGTGCGCACGCGCCGTCACTTCCGGGTTCAGCGAAGTGACGGCGCGTGCGCACAAGGATGGAAGCGCTTGCGGTGTTCGGCACTGCAAGCGCTTCTGCGCATGCGCTGGCGGGATTTCAGCGCTAGGCCAAACGGCCTAGCGCTGTCAATCAATTTTCAGAGGGGCGTGGACGTCGGCATCGGAGAGAGCCTCGGGACCCGGGGGGCGGTGAAGAAGCGGTGCTCAGGAAGAAAGAGCCCGCCCCCCGGTGCTCCGAAGGCTCATTAACATAAAGATTAAAGGTCTTTTTTCAGCACAACCGCTGCGCTGTACTCTGCAATAAAGGTATGTTCTAACTGTAGAAGTCAAGGGGTTTTAACCTATGTATTTAAATACATAGGTTAAAACCTAGTGACAGAGCCTCTTTAAATACTTCTCCCTATATCCTGCGTATTCAGGACTGTATTACTCAGCATTAAATGATTCCAGCATCCTCATCTATAAATGAACACTGTAAACAGAGCAACCCTTTGAAGACCCATAAAAGTCGCCCACGTTGGAGCCTCATATGATTAATACATCCTTTTCTGCACCGCCATATATTCCCATAGAATCCAGGACAAATACCGCCCTCCTCCTAACCACATCAAACGTGCCGAGCGCAGACATCCTTAACTAACCCACATTGTTAGTGTTGTTTAGTGTCGTTGCTCGCTCTTCTAATGTACATTCAATTTCTTAACATAGAATTCCCTATTAGTCACCGATCTGCGTGCGGCCAGAAAGAGACGCTACGCCTGACATGTCAGCGGCGCCGGTGAGTTCCCTACAATGGGTGAACTTCCACTAGCTGCTGAACAATAAGATATTGATGGCCGGGAGGTTGTCATCTTGTGTTTATCTGATTGATATATAGCGGTGACATCTTTCCACAGTATGTGGCGTAAAATAACTGCAGCGTGTGATCTGCACTCGTCTGCCGAATCGAATCCTCACCGAGTGTCAGGGATCTACATACAGAGGGGGAGGGAGGGAAGTTCTTCCCCATCAGGGCCAGCTGTTCTAGCAACAAATTATATTAATTATTTACCCACAACGCTGCGTGAATATTAATGTAACGAAGAAGAGAATGATCCTCCCTCCACCACCCCCCTGTCTGAGCCAGAGGAGCCTGGGGGAGGGCGAACTAGAGAGATCGCATAAATAGGGAAGATAGTGGAAGAACGAGACAGAGGGGTCTGTAACGAGATGAGTGGGAGGGGGGGAAAGAAATAAAAATAGTGCAATGGATGAGGGGGGAACAGAAGCGGAAGAAAGCGAAATGAGCCAAGCGAGGTGGGAAAGGGAAAAAACAAGAACACAAGGCACAAAGGATTGGCGGAAGTGCAAAGATGGACATTTGGGTGCCCATGAGTCTAATCATATCACGACCTTTCAAGATAAAAACATAAAGAACTTAGTATTTTTGGTCCACATTTTTTTATGGACGCATTCATGTGTATGGGTCTGCAAAAAATGTAGATGGAACATGGATGTTACCGCATCCTCGTGAATGTGTCCTATTCTGGCAGTGGCGTACATAGAGAAGTAAGGGCCCCATAGCAAGGATCAAACCCCCCACACACAGGACAGAAGGGTTTCTGCCTAAACCCTTTTCAATGACCCTTGGGCCATTTTTCCACTGCCTCATTTGCTACAACTTGTTCCTTTAGAGGGTAGAGTCCTGAACAAGTTTTCACCCCCAGTAGAAGAGGAGATAATCCCAACTAAGACTGGGCCTCCTCTTGCCCTGGGTCCCATGGTCTGCCGGTGTATGGTAGTTATGCCCCTGCCAACAAGAATAGGAATTTCCAGTGAAAGGAGTGAGAAAACTGCGGCATGCGTATGGCTGGTATCCATATTTTGCAGATCCACAGTTTGGAAAATCAATACGGTCATGGGTATGAGGCCTAACCAACCGCACCTGCAATCAGGGATCACTTAGGCTCCATCACATCAGCGTCATGACTTCTGTTCATAACAGAGCCATGAACATGATGACAGATCTGCTTTCAAATGGATCTCATTTGGTCTGTCAGATTTCCAATATTGATAGAAAGATTAGTAATGTGAACATAATCATAAGTTGGCTGTATATTTTAGATAGCTGTCATCTATTCCTCCTGACCACCCCCAAACACATACACTACACGTTCGACTGGATCCAGCATGCGCATGTTCTTTATACATAGAGGGTGGTGATGGCTTATTTCCTTTTTGAAAAAAGGATAGGGCATATTGAAAACCCAACATGTCTGATCATTCTGACATCTTGATCTGATATGCATGGCCAGCTTTACATTGTTAACAAATAAATCGTTGTTAAAAAAAATAAAAAACAGACTTAATTTCCTCCACCTGTTCTGATGCTGCTCAGGTCACTGCTCCTCTCCACTTCCTGTCCCAGCTCGATATGCCAGAGAAGGCCCGCTCAACAAATGGTTGGTAGGGGTGGGTAACCGCTCTGACCAGTGATAGACTGAGCAGGCCTTTCCTGGCATTTATGGCACGTCCAGCTGCGACAGGAAGTGGAGAGCAGCAGTGACCAGAGCAGCATCAGAACAGAAGCAGCGCTGTAGCCTCACAAAGGTTCAGCGTGGTATGACGGTACCCGATGTGCAGGCAGCGCGAGCTCACATGCATTGGTCTGATTACAAAGGCCCAGGCATGACTGAATTTGGGAGGAATGAATGCTACTTCAGGTCGTGCCTCCCTCATTCTGTTCTATTCATTATCGGCAGGACATCCCTGATTACACAGGGAGATCTGCTGCCGATAATTGGACATCTTTCATCCCGATGAAGAATACCCATCAGATCGACAAATGAGCCAATTATCGGGAATGGGTGTTCCTGTGAATGCTTTTTTCCGATCATTTACCCAATTATCGTGCAGTCTAATAGGGGCTTGGGTTTGCTGCCCTAGTCCTGTATCTAACATTCTGACCAAGGTAAAGAGGTTGGGTCCCCCCCCCTCCCCCAAGACACTCAGCACGTAGGGCACTAGGACACATGCCCTGGCTGCTCCCAATATGCCTCTGCCAATAGTTGATTAGTGGAGGCGAGTAATCATTTTTTTAAATTTTTAAGATTGTTTTAACAAACCTTCTCAAGATATCTAACCTCTAAGACCCTATGTCCAATCTCTCTGCAGACAAGGTTCATGAACTGGAAGAGCGGTGTACACCACAGTCTGTGCACTGAATAGCATCCTCTCTTATTAATACACTTCCTGTTCATTTATTGTTCTTGGTTTATTGTGGAAGAAAGGAGTGATCTCCGAAAGGTGGCTCTCCAGCTGTTCCAAAACTACAACTCCCAGCATGCTCTGACTACCTGAAGGCTGTCAGGGCATGCTAAGAGTTGCAATTTGCAGCAGCTGAGGAGATACATGTTGAAATCTTTTGGTTAGTAGGCATATACAAATTGTAAAGGGAGTCTGTCCCCAGGAAATTCACTGCAGAAAAATACTTTTGATCCATATGCAAATTAGCAGTTAAGTGCACCAAGCCACTCTGTGCACACTTGCTCCTCCTGCTTCTTCTGCTAGCCCCTACTTCTTAACTGACAGGGCCAGTTGAGGTGGCTATGCTGGAACCTGACCCAGTCTATAAAGGAGAGGGAGGGGCTGGCCGAGGAAGCAGGAGGAGCAATGATGCACAGAGTGGCTTGGTGCACTTAACTGCTCATTTGCATATGGATCAAAATTACTTTTTCTGCAGATTGAAGCAATGAATCTCTAAGTGAAAGGTATCATTACATTCAGATGAGCTAGCCCTACACGGCATTGTGACTGTTTTAAAGTGGTTGTCCTGTCTTGGTGCCGACAACCCTTATGGTCCGGACCTGTAACCCTGAACATTAAAACGCAGACTCACCTGCCCATGGTCGCCCTGCTGTTCTCTTCCTGGCTGCTTCCTGTCCTTGCTGGACCAGGAAGAGGCAGGGTCCTGTGACCGCTGCAGCCAATCACAGGTGGTCACATCCCCTTAAAAGTTACGTCACTGCTGTGAGGTACCATTCAAGATGATACAGCAGGTGAGTCTGCTTTTTTATGGGGCACAGGTCCGGACCATAGGGATTATTAGCGTCAAGGCGGGCCAACCCCTTAAAGGCTACATTAAGACAACCGTAAGTGTTTTGCGGCCCAGAAATTGCGGATCCGCATAACACAAATCCCAGCCGGTCCGAATAGGACATGCTCTATATTTTTTGAGGAGCCGCGGAACAGAACTACAGATGTGGACAGTACACGGTGTGCTGTCAGCATCTTTTGCAGACCCATTGAAATGAATGGGTCTGCACCTGCAAAATTGAGGAACAGATGTGGACCCAGAAATACTGTCGTCTGAATGCACCCTAACAGGGTATTTCCTGTTGACAGGCTCCCTTTAAAGGGGTACCACATATGCCAGGGCCCCTCACACTGAATATACTTACCTGGTCCCCGCACCGCCGCCGCTGCTTCTTCCCCGTGCACAGATGAAAACATCCGGTGTCGGGGAGGGGAGGGGGGGTGGACAGCCAATGCTAGGGAGGCTCGTCCTTGTCACTGCCTGCTCCCCCCGACACCGGATGTATTCATCCACGCAGGGGAAGAAGCAGCAGTGATGGTGCGGGGACCAGGAGCGGCGCAGGGTAAGTATATTCAATGTGAGGGGTCCGGGCACATGCGGTACATTTTTTAGTCTCGGATAACCCCTAACATCACAAGACACGCAATGCTATTCAACGGTTAATGATTGCACACCGGCATTGTAATTAGACCTCCCTGCTCACCGGTGGAATACAGGAAAGACACTGCATTTCTGGAGCATCTAGATTTGCCCCACCAGTTTCACCCAGTGCCCCCTAATAAGCTGTACTTCTCTCCTATGCCTCCCCCATTCCTGTGCTGTGTCCACCATTGTCTTATGTCTGTCTCCCTCCCGCCCGCATACATCACATTATACACCGATTATGATTTATGCAAATTGGCCGAACTCTGCATTGTGTAGACGATCCTACTCTTCTGCATCTGCTTACCTAGCCGGGTGGCATGTCTTTATATGAGGGGATGGATTTCTTCAAAGGGAGTGGTCGGGATAAACAAGGGTATGTAAAATGACTACAGAATACAGGGAGAAATGAAACCTTGAGGTGCAAAAATTACAAAGAAGACTGTCAGACGTGATTCTGTAATGTATCACCATGGCTGGTTACATTTTGTATTGCTGTTTTTTTGTACTGCCTCCTCCCTCCCTGGCAGTGCCATGCTGGTTGTCACGGTGACACAGGCGGGCATACCTGCCATCATCTTCCCCCCCAGTGCCCAGCCCTGCCATCTGGCACGCTTACACACTGGTACAGCTGAGCATGGAAGGGGGTTGCTGATTGGCAGGATATGTGCAGAGGACGTGCCTGAGAGGCTGATTAGTGTGTGCCAAGCTCTGGAAGGCAGCCTGCCAGAGACCACCATTTCCCGAGACCCTTCCATCTACGTTCTCTTCCCCTCCACATGCCACCGAGTCTTTTTTTTTCCGAGAAGCACATGAACATTTTGTCTGTCTGGAGAACACTATGCACACACTTGTTATCCATTGTATCGAAGAAGATGGATGATTTTGCCGTCGCCAATTCTGTTTTGCCGCTTGCACTGAAGTGCAAGCCTCTAAGGCGGTGGCTCACCGCGCTTTACAGATTTCGCCATTTAAGCAAAGACAGAACCCAAGAGTCTTGGAAATTTATACTGGTGATATTAACCTATCAGTCTATTCCTAGTCTGGCAATTTTACTGTCTGAGAAGCCGTCATTTATAGGGCTATAAGTTACAGATGAGTCTCTGTTCTTCCCCTTCAACTGGGAACGTTTATTTTGCTTCCCTGAAAACAAACAGCCTGAGTTTTATCTCCTGCACACAGAGGCCTTCCACATCATTCATCATCCCAACTACCAGAATATACTGGGATACTGGCGAGTGTGAGGGGGGAGGGAGGAGGAGAAGAGTCAGAGGGAGAGAAGTATGAGGGGACAATATGGAGGCAGAGAGCTGGAGGAGAAGAAGAGTGAGAGGGAGAGAATTATGAGGGGACAATATGAACGCAGAGAGCTGGAGGGGAAGAAGAGTGAGGGGGAGAAGTATGAGGGGACAATATGGAGGCAGAGAGCTAGAGGAGAAGAAGAGTCAGAGGGAGAGAAGTATGAGGGGACAATATGAAAGCAGAGAGATGGAGGAGAAGAAGAGTGAGAGGGAGAGAAGTATGAGGGGACAATATGGAGGCAGAGAGCTAGAGGAGAAGAAGAGTGAGAGGGAGAGAAGTATGAGGGGACAATATGAACGCAGAGAGATGGAGGAGAAGAAGAGTGAGAGGGAGATAAGTTTGAGGGGAAATATGAACACAGAGAGATGGAAGAGAAGAAGAGTCAAAAGGAAAGAAGTATGAGAGAAGAATATGAGCACAGAGAGCTGGAGGAGGAGAAGAGTCAGAGGGAGAGAAGTATGAGGGGACATTATGAAGGTAGAAAGCTGCAGAGGGAGAAGAGTCAGAAGGAGAGAAGTATGGGGGGACAATATGAGCACAGAGAGCTGGAGGAAGAGAAGAGTCAGGAGAGAAGTATGAGGGGACAATATGAAGGCAAAGTGCTGGAGAAGGAGAAGAGTCACAATGAGAGAACTATGGGGGGACAATATAAAGACAGAGAGCTAGAGGAGGAGAAGAGTCAGAGGGAGTTAAGTCTGAGGGGAGAATAGAAGGGCACAGAGCTGGAGAAGAAGAGTCAGATGAAGAGAAGTATGAGGGGACAATATGAAGGCAGAGAGCTTGAGGAGAACAAGAGTCAGAGGGAGAGAAGCATGAAGAGACAATATGAAGATAGAAAGCTGTTAGAGGAGAAGAGTCAGAGGGAGAGAAGTATGAGGGAACAATATGAAGGCAGAGAGCTGGAGGAGGAGATGGATAGAGAGCTGACATGAGAAAGAAGAAAATAGAGGAATATACAAGATATTATCTGTTAAGCAGGCAATGTATATTAGGTCACATATATGTGCTTCAGTCTACAAAACTAGGAGAATAACTATTCTAGGAGTGTTCCTCCTAAATTCCAAAATTCTTCATTTGATTGAGTCCTCCTAGCTTGCTTTGTACTAGGCCAGAAAACTAGATGACTCTGTTTCCACCTGATGGATATCACAGGATATGGCTCTGTATGAAATGTGTACATTTTAGACCAGTTTACCAGATTGTACTTCAAGGAGCTGCTACATCACACATGCATATTTACCAAAATTGTGGTTGGTATATTTTGGACTCCACCCATGAGAATATCCCCAAACACTGTGTGTGGGTCACTCGGGAGAGACTTGCACAAGTCCTATCTATTTTCAGGGACTGCCTCTAAAAATTAAGAACAGACCCTGCAAATTTGGCACTGTTACCAACTATGCACATCCAAATGGCTGCTGCACCCAAAAAGTGGTAATGTTTGCATTTACGGCATGAGACCACTTAGGGCAGTGGTTGGCTGCAGTGGTAATGTGGATATCATTGATGTCACCACTGCAGGACCAATAAAACAAATTGGGATCACCAGAGCAGATACTTGCCAACTTTTTACATCCAGTATCTGGGAGAAAGGGACATTTTTTGTTGCTTTGACACACCCCTTTTAATCAACCATGCATAGTTTATCATAGGCCCCGTCCCTTTTCATGGAGCATCACGTCCCCTCAATACACTTTTGGGTGCTGGAGCCGAGTCTATTGACACAGCATCCTGGAGTCATATATAATTGAAGTTCATGGAGGGCTTCTTTCAGGGGGAAAGCAGTCCTCCACGAGGTGACCTAGAGATTTTCCAGCTCTTCTGGGAGTCTGGGAGGTCTGCCCGGGAGAGTCCTGAACATTTTGAGAAAACTAGCAAGTATGCCCAAGTGTCGTTGCTAGAGCGGCGGGGAGATTTAACAGGTATTGGTTATTTTTTATTTCATCAAATTTCACACTGTTTTGTAAACATCTGTAAAATACCATTTCGGTTCATACATTGTGCCTACCTGAGTTCCACCATACACTAAGTCTGTCCCACAGTGTCCCCATATAATGTGCCTGTAACAGAGTGCCTCCATACAGTATTCCAACCACAGTGCCTTTGTATGCTATGGTTGTCAGAGTGCCCCCACACACTCTGCTTCCAGGCTTCCCACATACACTGTGCCTGCCAGGGTGCCTCCATACACAGTGCCTGCCAGAGTGCCTCCATACACTGTGCCTGCCAGAGGGCCTATATACACTGTGCCTGCCAGAGAGCCCCCATACATTGTGCCTGCCAGAGGGCCTCCATACACTGTGCCTGCCAGAGGGCCTCCATACACTGTGCATGTCCCACTATACCCCATACATTGTGTCTATCCCAGAGTGAATCCATACACTGTGCCTGCCAGATCACCCTCATAAACTATGTCTGCCATAGTTCTCCCATAAACTGTCATAGTTCCCCCATGAACTGTGTCTGCCACAGTTCTCCCATACACTGTGCCTGCCAGAGTGCCCTCATACACTATGTCTACCATAGTCCCCCCATACACCATGCTGCCATAGTTAACACATACACTGTTCTTGCCAGAGTTCTCCCATACACTGTGCCTGCTACAGTGCCCCAATACACTGTGCCTGTACAAGGAGTTACTGTACCTGCAAGCGTGAACCCAAACACTGTCCCTGTCCCATAGTGCCCCCATACACCGTGCCTGCCAGAGTGCCCTCATACACTGTGCCTGCTATAGTTCCCCCATACACTGCACTGCTATATTTCCTCCATATACTGTGCCTGCCAGAGTGCCTCTATACCTACACTGTACCTGTTCCACAGTGCACCCATACATTTGGTCTGTCCTGATGTGCCTACAGAGTGGCTCCATACACTATGCCTGCTAGACTGCCCCCATACACTGTCCCTGCTACAGTGCCCCAATACACTGTGCCTGTCCAAGGAGTGACTGTACCTGCTAGAGTGACCCCATACATTGTTCCTGCTAGAGTGCCTCCATATACTGTGCTAGTCCCAGGATGGCTCTGGCTAATAGAGGGGACCCTCTTTCATCCATCATTACAAGATATTACAAGATCCCTTTAAATCCACGGCAAGGATCCCCAAATTTTTATTTTTATACGGTGTCAATAGTGCAATCAGTCCTGTCCTGCCCTAAACAGGAGTGATGTGTATGGTAATTGCCATTTGCAATGCCTGATTTTTCTGTTTTGGCGATGGGAGTCCATACAATCCAAGGCGCAATATTTTACAGCCATGCAATATGCTGTGTGCCGTGATTAGTAAATGCTGGGGGAGAGAGGAGGAGAGATGCTGATTTCCAACACCTCGCTTGGTTTTAAGCTGAATTATTTATTGCAGATTAGATGTAAACGCGCTGTTCCTTGCTTCAGGGCCCTGGAACCACTTTTAGTACAAAAAAAAACACTGTCTGCTACTTAATCAGCAGGGATTTCTGTCCCAGAAATCAAGATTCTCGCTGGCTCCATCTGATTGGAACCCTATGGCCCTTAAGCGCCTGATCTGGGAACGTGTTCCACCGCGCGGCCGCGTGTTCACATAAGGGAAGGGTAAAGGTTGGAGTTTACTTTGAATCTGTGTATTCTCCGAGTCCTCTGTATGGGGATAATATGATAATAACGGCTAGAGCTGGAAAATTATGCATGCAGCGGGAGAAAGACAGAGCGCCGGAGCCGTCATTCATCCCACATGGAGAATGTTCCCTGATGCTTCATTGAATGCCACATGGACCCTGGAAATCTCATGTTAACACCCGCACTACCGAGACAGCTGAGAGCAACGCGCTTCGTTCCTGGCTGACAAGAGACTGCTCTGGCAATCAGTGGGTTACATCAAAATCTTCATGATCACCACCGAGTCATCCATTCTCTACAGCGACGATGAAAGGGCCGAGCTAAAATCTACTGAATAATTCAGACGGAAGAGAAATTAATCGGAATCTATGATATTAGCCAAAGCAACGGAATAAAATTGACTCTCTCTTTTTCTATAGCATTTTAGGGTCATTTATATCATTTGCGGTTGTTTTTGTGTCAGTTTTAAGTCTGGCTTTGCTTTGTGCGCCTGCACCAAATTTATGACCTGGTGCCCTTTAAAGGGGTTTTGCCATCAAATACTACAGGGGCATATCCTAGCAATATGCCCCCATTGTCTGATAGGTGCGGGTCCCAGAGGTGGACAATGAGAACGGAGCATGCGCAGCTGCCCTCCATTCATTTCTTTGGGGCTGCAGAAAATAGCCAAGCACTAGAAATGAATGGGAGCGGGAACCGCGCATGCACTGTGCGCTCCTATTCACTTGTATGGGAGCAGCGCTTGGTGGTGGACGGACCCCGGGAAACCCGGAGTCCTCCAGCCACAGCTCTCCCCGCTCCGTTCTCGTTTTAGGTGCAGGTCCTAGAAGTGGGACCCACACCTGTCATACAATGGGGGCATATCCTAGCGATATGCCCCATTGTATGTGATGGGAATACCCCTTTAATATATGTGGCGTGACGGTAATGCGGTTTGTACCTTTAGGAGGCGTGGCGTGAGATGCGACATTTGGAAAAGTCGCATAAAATAAACGTGCCATAATCCCAGTCTAATCTGGAGTTTTCGTCTACAAAATGGAACTCTTGAAGAAAAGTCACATAAAAAGCCGCAAAAAGGGCATCTGCGTCTTTTTTAGACCAGAAACCCAGTGTACCATAGTTCATAACGGCCACACAGAGCGCACGCATAAAACTCTGGCCAATAAAAAGGTGCAAAACCCCTTTAAAAATAAAATCTGGCAGTGAGATTTTTTCCAGAAAATCTACCAAAAAACAAAATGTCTCACCCAAAATGTTTTTTCAGCCAGTTAAAACCAGTAACACATATCTTTTTTTTCAAATCCATTTTTATTTTCTGATTGTAGATTTTTTTATTCTATTTTCTGAACATGATTATGGGGGACGGCCATCTTGCCAGAACTGTTCTTAAAGGGGTTATCCCATAATTAATATAAAAAATGAAAATCAGACATCATATAGTACATGACAACCTCTTTCTAACAAAGCTAGAACCAGCCCTGTACCTCACATGGATCCAGAGATCTCCCCATTCACAGCTCTGTCAGATTTATATCAAGCTGACAGCTCAAGAGGGAGTGTCTTTTCTGCTGCAGCTAAGGGGGCGTGTCCATGCTCTCCCTTATCACAGCTCAGGAGGCAGTGGAAGGATGAAACTGAGCATGTGCGGCCTTCTCAGTGAGCAGGAGAAAGAAATAAGGAAAAAACTAACAGCAGGTGGCGCTATACAGATACATTTTATTGAATAACTCAGTGGCTATGCAAAATTTTTAATTACATGCAATTACAAAAGTAGTCAGATCCAGGGGCTGGTTTGAAAACTGTACAATATTTTTCACGAGACACCCCCTTTAACTGTTCTAGCAGTGAGATTTTTTCCAGAAAAAAAATGAAATGTATCACACAATTTTTTTTTCTGCCAGTTAAAACCATATAGCAACACATCTCCTTTTTTTCTAATCCATTTTTATTTTCTGATTGTAGATTTTTTTAATTCTATTTTCTGAACATGATTATGGGGGCGGCCATCTTTCCTGAGCTGCTCTTAGCAGCTTTTAGAAAGCATTAAGAAAATTGCTTTACGGCCGCCACATGGGCCGTAGACACAATGGACAGGAGGGGACATCACTGACTTCTATGGGAGAGTTTTCTGGGCATGCTCTGTCAGGGGGAGGAGAAGATAAGCTGTGATATCACCCACTGTGAATGGTGGATCCTGTCTTATCTATACACAGAGGTGATATCATTCCAGGCAGGATTAGGGTGACAGATAAGCAGATAACTGCAGTAAAACTTAGTGGCCAGTGCGAAAACTGCAAGATTTTATGGTTGTTGTTTAAATATAGATATTGACATGGAAAATGAAAAATAACATCATCAAAAAATAAAAAACAATAGGTCATTTTCAGATGACACATTCCCTTTAAATTGTAAAATTTTTGGTTAACAGTTCTGCGTTTTTTTATATCACATCCACAGAGCCAGTCTTGGGGTGTAGCTTAGATTTTTAATAACTCTACTTTCGTTCATCTCATTACAACCCACCATCTCTGGAAAAATAACTCTGTGTCTGAATGATCTCTGACAAGCAGAGTAATAAAGAAATTTACATCTGCGCAGAGTGGTTGCTATGTTATCATCTGCGCTTATGCCTGGTTATTCGGATAGAAAATCCACTCTGAACATTTTAAGGACAGTCTGTTAGAGAAAATGGGTCTTTTGCTAGGCTGTCAGTCAAGCTGATTTTCTGAAGAATGTGCTTCTAACACCCGATCCTGCTCCCTAATCTGCTCCAGTCTGGGGCCTATACCTTATTCATTAGGTGAAGATAACCGGGATACTACGGGACAGGTATTATACAATTACCAAGATGGTTAAATAGCAAATTAAAATTAAATGGGTATTCCAGTGACGTACTTCAATCATCTTCTATCCA
This sequence comes from Rhinella marina, assembly GCA_900303285.1. NCBI lineage: Eukaryota > Metazoa > Chordata > Amphibia > Anura > Bufonidae > Rhinella > Rhinella marina. Next base: position 250,156 of record ONZH01011510.1, read on the forward strand.
CTATGTAACTGTGTCTGTGGGGATCCGACCGCTTGAACCCCCACTGATCCCAAGAACGGGGGTCCCATTACCCCATCCTGGTGGAGCAGCAGGTCAAGCATACGCACTGCCACTCCATTGATCCTCTATGAGAAAAAGCTGAGGGCTCTATCTCCAGCAGTCCCATAGAGAATAAATGGCCGGGCAGGACCTGCTGCTCCATGAGGATGAAGTTAAAGAAGAACTCCCGCAAAAAATGTTATTCTCTGACCTGTTAGAAAAGTGCATGATATAATCTGTAGTGATTGTCATTTTCTTATCAGTGACTGTTTCTGTGACTAAAAACCTCTCTTCTTATTGTAGCTGGGTCATGTGACCAACTCCCTGACCTCCAACTGACCCAGGACAGAAAGCCAGTAACTGCTCTATTCATTCCTATGGGAGCCTCACTTTCAGTCTCATAGGAATACATAGAGAATTAGACTTCCTGTCCACACATAAGTCTCTGTGTGAGTTGGTGGGTCTAAATGCTGGTCACATGACACAGATAAGAAACTTCAGGATGATATAAGTCAAAAATTCAGACACTGGTAAGAAAATGACATTCACTACAGATTACATAATGTATATTTCTAGCAGGACATGGAATAAAATTTTTGTCGGGAGTTCTTCTTTAAGGGAGCCATGTTCTCAGGATCTATGAGGGTCCCGGCAGACCCCATCGATCAGTTACCTATTCCCGCCAAACAGCACAAAGAAGGTGGACTAATGCAAGACAGACAGTAAGGTAATCGCTTGTTAATGGCAACAGACCTTACTGCTTGTGGAGAAGATCTTCTATAACAGACTGGCCATCCGTTTGAGGATCTATACACCACAGTCTGAGGACCGCAAGACATGTTGTGAGAGACATTTTACATCCCTTTGGCAGACTAGAGACCCCAAAAATCAAGGGTGTGCCCCGAGGGTAGAAAGGGTGCACCCTCCATTAACTGCATGCGCGGCGCCCTAATGAGCGCTGGGGAGAGGGATTAACCACCATGATGCCTACAGCCACCCTCATTCCCACCACTTCCACTTCCCTTCTCTCCAGCTCCAGCCGCCACTCCTCCCCGTTGTGGTCTGGCACACTGCACATGCTCCACCATATGGAGGTATTAGGAGACTTCTAGATGAAAACATCTTCATACCTATGGCACCTATAGCACATCATGCAGCGTCTATGCACACAGCTCCTTTGTGTGCATGAGCCCTTAAAGGGGTATTCCAGCTTTTAGATACTGATAACCTGTCCTCCAGATAAGATGAATATCTGATCAGTGGGGATCCGACACCGTCGGTGTTGAAAATCTATACAGTGGACTTGAAGCAGAAGGCTCCATCCATTGGCTAGTGGCCGTGTCTGCAAGTGAATGAGGGGGTGAGCTGCAGTATGCCGGACGGGAGGGTGCTTCCAGTTCCCTGCCCTGTTTAGGTTTAAGCATAGCGGCAACCGAAAAACAGCTGATCGGTGGAGATGCCAGGTGTCGGACCCCCAATGATCTGATACTGAAAACCTATTGGGAGAATAGCTGGAAAGATAAAATAGCTAAAAGCTGGAATATCCCTTTAAATGAAAGCTTTTCTTTACTCATCATTTTTACCAACAGACTATAAAATGTCATTTTATCAAGATTGTTGTATTGTTACTAAAAAAAAAGTGTCAGTTTGCAATCTGTGCTGATGAGCAACTGACAGAATCCTGAGATAAATCACAAGGAAAAGAAAGTTTTGTTTCGGAAGTTTGTGCAAACAATATGCTAATGTCTCCAGTACAATCCTGGGTGACAATGTGATGCCAGCCCTGCTCCCCGACTGTCCTTCTATACTGCGGAGGGTGTCAGTCATTCTGCATTGGGTCACATCAAGATGCTCGCCTTGAAGATCTGAAGCTTCCCAAAGGCACAGCAATATACTTTTAATCAGATGTGTTAATAAATGTAAATTGCATCTACTAAGCGCTGAGCAGACCCATGAATTTGCAGATGCGCCAACCCCTTACCCATAGGAAGCATACACCTTCATTAGCTGTCAGTCCCCATACACACGCATGCTTGGTTCAGCCGAGCATTTGCATTTGTTCTGAATAGGGAAAAGGCAATAAAGCTTTGTTTACATCTCACTGGGACCGGTGGATCACCATTCACTATAATGGGATCCACTGAGGATCTGTCAGGTTTCCGGCATAAATACTAGCTTTCTGCCAGAGAAATAAGGTTGCATGCGGCAGAAAGATGGCATTTATGCCGGAAACCCACCAGATCCCATTACAGGGAGTGTGGATCCTGTGGGCCCAGCGGTCTCTGGTTATTCAGAATATATTAATTTCCGGTAGTCTGTTCCTCTGCCTGAGTAGACTACCATATTTGCAAGACAGAGATGTGAACCTCACCTAAGCTATTGGTAGACCTCTCTGGTGGCAGCTTATTTCACCTGAGAACATAAGGATTGAGCATGCTGAATTATATCAGCACGATCCTCCTTTCCTCCAACATCTGCTCTTAGGAGAAAGTCAGGACTCCCTCACTCGCATTAGATAGTTGACTTGTCCCGCCAAAATCAGGGGGTCCAGCTGACACTAAACTTATATGTAGGATCATCTTTAGGCCAATATATACAGTGTAGATAAAGAAGATGTCTTTGTAGAATATTACCAAATCAGCAACACTCTTTTAACACCTTTTGTCACTCATTTGACCCCATAAGGATACAGCCATGCGATCAACTTTCGTGATGCAGTTTTGGAAGCCAAAATCAGGTGTGTATCATAAAAGGAGAGAAAGTACAAAGGACAGATACAGCTTCTGTTTTTTTAATTCACTCCTGATTTTGTATTCCACAACTGCATCAGGAAACCTGACCGTGTGGCCGTACCCTAAAACCTCTGAACAACAACCAGTCGAGCCTGAAGCATAGTGGGGGAGAGTCTCTATCTACCTACATTCATACATGTAATATGTAATGCAGATGCAGATCTATACTAAGCTATTCAAGCACTTTATTCCTTGAAACTAAAGCCTCCATACACTGTAATAAGTGCATTAGCAGAAAGCTACGAGTCTTATGAAAATAATCAGCTTTGGCCTTGGAAATACAATGGAAATATTCTTCAGGCAAGGAAGACTTCACAAGCATTTTCCATTTTGGTTGTTTAATGTGTAATATAAATTCTTACATACCGGAAATCTAATTAAAGGGGTTGTCCGAATGTTTTATACTGATGACCTATCCTCAGGACAGGTCATCAGTATCTGATCAGCTGTTTGAGGACGCCATGGTGCTCCGGTGAGTGCTGCAGCCTCCTCAAAGCTTACCAAGCACAGCACCGTACATTGTATAGTGGCTGTTCTTGGTATTGCAGCTCAGCCCCATTCACTTGAATGGGACTGAGCTACACATAGACCACGTGACCGATGAACATGACGTCACTGGCCTAGGAAAAGGCTGTTGCGCTCATTGGAGTGCTGTGGGCTCTTCAAACAGCTGATCAGTGGGAGTCGGACACCCACCGATCAGATATCGATGACCTACCACCTACTCTACCTGTATCCTGAGAACAGGTCATCAATATCAAAATCTGGCTAAGCGGGATTGCCCTGATGCCACAAGTGTTGACCTTGGAACGACCTGTCACCATGGGTCATGCATATTGATTGCAAATAAGATGCCTGATCCTTCTGCTCTCAACAGAGATAAGTTGCCTCCAGAGGGTTCTGACAGCCCCTTTCTCCCGTTCAAGGACCTGAACACTTGCATGTATGCACGTGTATGGTATTCATTTGACTGCTATCTAAAATCTACAATGTATGGCCAGCCTAACAAAGAGCATGTCTGGTTCTGGCTTGTCCATGTATTATATGGTCATCCAGAGTGATAGGGATGTATAACAACCCCCCCCCCCCCTTCCCCCCAGGGGTTTACAAATGAGAGCAGCATCTAGAAAGTAGAAGATGATTAGTTGAATATGCCTGCTATATTTCCATTTTTAATTTTTATAATGGCCGTGCTTTTTTTCTATCCTTATTCTTGTGCATTAGCAGCTTCAGGGACATTGATTTCCACCAGTCAAAAGACTAAATGCTTCCAATTGATCGGTGGACACTGGGCATTGTTTGCGTTTGGCAGTGATAATGATACAGAGATTTGTGTCGGTGGACGGAAATCATCTCGTGGAAGACAGTAGCTCTCTCTCTCTCTCTCAATGATTCATTTATTCAGCCTAGCAAGCTGCAGGAAGAAGCCTTCAAGAAAGTTGGAGGGGACTGGAATAAACTAGCGTTCGTCATCTACGTATCACACCGTCCTTTTTTATATTTAACACGTAAAATGTCATATCCAGTTTCTCAGTCTTAAAGAAACACAGAAGAAAACACAGACAGTTGATGGCAGAAAAATCCCCCCTGGTCCATCTAGTCTGGCCCCATATTGTATCTTCTTTATTTTCTCAGAGGCAGGTTTAAGATCTATTACTGTCAGAATATAGATGTACATTTTTTCCTATTCTGTACATGTTTACGGGGGCTGACATCTTGCCTTTGCTACTGTTAACATCCTTTAAATATTTACTTTATGGCAGCCACATGGACCTGTAGCCTGGAGCTGTTCATTGATTTCTATGTGTTGTGGTTGTGCTCTGTGAAGACATCATTCTGCGGGGAGGGGGAGTAGATAAGCTGTAACCATCATTTTCTGTGGACAGTGAATCATATGTTATCTATATATGAGCAGCATAGTGCGGGGTCACCATGAGTCACCCAGTGCTGATGAGTATAGTGCATAAAAGTCACCAACACTCCAAACCTCTGGCATTAACATTAGGATAAAAACTGTGCTGTGTCTGGAGCTTCATGGCATGGGTTTCCATGGCCAAGCAACTGCATCCAAAAGCCTTACATCACCAAGCACAATGCCAAGCGTCGGATGGAGAGGTGTAAAACAAGGTCCATGGTTGGGTGAGTTTGGTGTGGAAGAACTTGTCTGACCTCAATCCCACTGAACACCTTTGGGATGGACTGGAAATTAGATTGCAAGATAGGCCCTCTAGTCCAACATAAATGTCTGGCCTCACAAATGTTCTTCTGGATGAATGAGCAAAAATTCCCAAAGAATCAGATTGGAGATTGCAAGCCATGCCCTCTACTCCAACATCAATGTCTGACCTCACAAATGTTCTTCTGGATGAAGAAAATTCCCAAAGACACATCCAAAATCTTGTAGAAAGCCTTCCCAGAACAGCAAAACGGGACCAACTCCACATTAATACCTAGGGGTTTGAGATGTCATAAGAGCTCCTATAGATGTAATGTGTAAGTTTCCCAATACTTTTCTCCATATAGTGTACCTTCTCATGTATATTCATTAGGGGCACAGTCCACTTCTCTTTGAACATACATTTCTTGTATACCTACACGGCTGAGCAACAGTGAACGCTATTGGTCAATCATCAAACAAATCCACAAGCTCCACCCACCGGACTTCTTATAAATAGAGGAAACCCCTTAGACCCACCCATTGAAGCTATAACTAATGTGTCCTGAAAAGCGACTTAACAGAATATAAAAAAAAAGAGAGTTAAACAGTCCAACGAGAATATATAATAAAACAACAGCTGAAAAATGGTGACAAATTCTCATTAAATCCTTCAGTGCCATCACTAAGGAAGTCGGCATGACAAAGCGGCAAGTACAATGGACTGTAAAATACCGCCATGTTATTGAACTAAGCGGCTCAGCTAATTATACAGAGGCTGAAAAAATCCATTCACTAAAGTTATATTTATAACCAGTCTTGCCATTGCAAAATTCTGAATATTTCATCATTAACATCCTATGCCGGTGATAGTAATAGACCAGTGAGCCATTAATAAGCTATAACAGCTCCATCTATACGATGTGCTAGCGTGTTTATAGCCGATCAGGAGGAAATTATTGGGAAGTGTTTTCCATTCATTAGGAACAGCCCCATCCCTAAGGTGGATGTCGGCCATTCCCATCGAGACAGGCCAACCATCTAATGTGTATGATGGTGTCCCAACTCTGGATCTAGCTTACTGGATTCTTGACCTCTGATTTGGACCTTGACCTTTGCCTGACGATTTGGACCATGATGTTTTCTCCTGTTTTGACCCTGGCTTGGTAGTATATCGGATTTGTCTATTTCTGGTTTCCCCTGTCTGCTCTCCTGGCATTGACTTTGGTGTGGTTTACGGTTCCTGATTCAGTTTAGTTTTGTCTCTCTTGGTTTTGATCTGGTTTGTCTGTTTCCATCATATTCCTGTTTCTGTGGCTGGCTGATGGGTATGGCTCAATGGCACAGCCACAGCCACCCACAGAATCTAATGGCCATACAATTTTACAGCAAAATCATGGGCCATTGGCTGCCACAGGTAAGCATGGCCAAGGGTAGACCATAAATGTACAATTTGTTGGGATCCCCTAGAATCCCCACAGATCAACCAAAGGGACCACAGCTGTAGGCATAAATCACCAATCAAATATTGTTGGTCTATCCCAAGGATATAGCTCAATGACACAAACACATCAACCCGCATCTAATGGCCATACAATTTTACAGCAAAATCATGCTGCCATTGGCTGCCACAGGTGTAGCCATACAATTTAGATACAGTATACCCTTAGGATAGACCATCACTGTGTGTCTGGTGATGTAAGCCAATATCTGTGTTCCCTTTGTTTGGCTGATCTGTACGTGGCCAGCTGCACTATTGAGCTGTACCCTAACTACTGTATAAAAAGCCCTTTAGATAGGTTGGCTCAAGCAGTAATGCCATGCACATTAGATGAAAGTAGGCCAAACCCAGCCGACCATCTAATGGCATTGGGCTATACCAACTACCTGGCGGCAGATGTCAGTTGAAAGAAGGATTCGGATTTCAACATCTTCGATCCTTTATTCTCAAGGAAAATAAGCCACTTCCACAGCACATGCACATTCATCCATGTATTAGGGGGGTGGGAGTCGGAAGGAATAACTGATGGCTGAATGAGCATTCGGCTATTGACACTGGGTGGCCCCTTAACTCTTGACTGCTCATTAGTGAATAGGATCGGTCTGGAACCATACAGTGGCCAACAGGTTCCAAACTTGCTCTGACAACCAGAGACTAGCCGACGGCAGTACCAATGACCATTAGATACCAAATATACTACTGACCACAAGGGACTGGTTGTTATTCACCACTACATATTACAGCTGATTCTTCCTGAAGATCACATCTCAGTGCTTAACGTTGAGAAACAGAGCTATCTCCCAGTATACAGTATGGGGCACATTTATTAAGACCGGCGCCTTAGGCACCAGTCTTGATAAAGACACTGGGCTGGCGCAGGCCTTCCCATAACTTCGCTGCATCCAGCTTCCTTGCTGTCTTACAGTTAGACCATTTTCTACGTCTAAAAAAGGCATAGAAATTGATGAATGAGAAGGGCCTACTGACCCGTCACCTTCCCTGCCCATGCCCACAATTTTAGACCTGGAATGAGAGGAGAGAAGTCACAGATAGTGGCGCAACTAACCACTGCGCCGCTATCTGCGCCTGAAATACGTCTAATTTAGACGTATTTCAGCCTAGTAAATGACCCCCTATATTTATAAAGTATGGTATGTACATATGCATGACAGTATATTCTATGGCAGGGAGTGATATCATAGCCTACAGGGCGGGTAGGCACAGGCTACGTATGTACACCTACTACATGCAAAGACAATGCAGCTTTTCAGCCTTTGAATATTATAAAGTGTTTCTCAAGACGCATAAAATGTGTACATAACTGAACAAATGATAGGCGAGAGAGAGATGCATTTCATTTAGCAATAATAAAATGGGCGAAAATGGAGGAATTTGTTTAAAGCTTCAGGTAAACAGCCTCATTTCAAAGCAATTCAGCCCTGTAGTATCGAAGATACATGCTGGGAATAAAATGCTTAGTATTACTGACTGGATGTGTACACAGATACTCAATATTTCTGACAGGAGTGGTACACAGATTCTCAGTAACGCTGACAGCAGGCATACACAAACATTCAGTATGTCTGACAGGCAGTATAAAGGTATCTAGTTCTCCAGACAGAACACACAAGATATCCAGCCTCACCGCCGCAAGGGTCATAGATTTATTACACAGTGCGGAGAGACAAACTTCTATCAGTGCGCTAAGTCTACATGTAGTCAGCATTGCCAATAGCACAGAATGGAGATGACAGGTAGGATATGGTCTACCTAAGAAGTGCACATTTGGAGTCCGAATGTTACTAGTGATTCCTATCGAGAGAAAAGGGTGGAAAGTACTTCCAAAATGGAGCATCGCTGTGCCATGTTCTCCTGGTTCAGGGGCGGATTGCCCATAAACCATACAGGGAAATTTCCCGGTGGGCCGATGCCCAGGGGGCCGCCTAAGCCCTCCTCACAGCCGGCCAGTGGACATTTTTAGGGATGTATTTTGTGTTGCTGGTAGTATTTAGTGATGGACTGTGGTATTTGGCTCTGTTGGGGTGGTATACTGTTCCACAATATAGTATTTCTGACCCTGCCTTCCACCAATTTGGACCAACTACAATACTGGGCCACTTTTAGTATTTTTTCCAGGGCCACTTTAAGTTCCCAGTCCGCCCCTGTCCTGGTTGCATGACCGGTCCAAAATTGGGGGCTCGCGACTCCATTTCCAGCGATTGTCAAGCTTCCAGCTGTGGGGCCCCACTAATCAGATATTTATCACCTATCCTGTGGATAGGCGATGACTATCATTTGTAGGAAAACCTCTTTAAAAGGCAACCACTCCAATCTTAAAGGGGTTCTCTGGGAATTAAGAAAATGACAATACTTAAATATTACTTCATTATAACTATATTCCCAAATATCTTTCATTAGTTTTAATGGGTCATTTTGTCTGGGGAGCAATCATTAGGAGAAACAAAATGACTGCTGTCCTATTAGTACACACAAAACTTGTCCTAATCACACAGCAGGACAAGTTACTTCACAACACTGAGGTAAAGAGCTGCCTCATCCTCCTCTCTGCTCTGCTTGTCAGGGATTATGATTTGAGTACAGATGATAAAATCTTCAGATGAATCTCTGCAGGAATGGAGTTTATGAGCAGATTTGGCTAATGAGCAGCAGCACTTGTATGCAGCCCCATTACCACAGCCCCACATTACCACAGTCTGTCCTGTCTGTAGTTCATGTCTCCTCATGAACTCCATTCCCACAAAGATTTAGCTAAATATCATATTAAACTGTATTCAGGATCATAATACCTGACAGTCAGAGCAGAAAGGAGGATGAGGCAGCTCTTTACCTCAATGTTGTGAAGTAACTTGTTCTCCTGTGTGATTAGGACAGGTTTTGTGTGTACTAATAGGACAGCGGCCATTTTGTTTCTTCTAATGATTGCTTCTAGACAAAACGAGCCATTCTAACTAATTTGGGAATATATTTATAATAAAGTAATATTTACGTATTTTCATTTTCTTTATTCCCGGAGAACCCCTTTAAAGAAGATGTCCACCTTGAACAAGTTCATAAAGTCGTGGATGTCTTGCTGAAAGCGTTTTTCTGGTACTTTAATGCTGATGGAATACCCAGGGGAGTAACTATAGGGGGTGCAAAGGTAGCAGTCGCTACCGGGCCGGGGAACCTGAGGGGGCCCAAAGACCCTTGTGGCACATAAGAAGACACTCGTATTATAGAAAGTGCATGCTGGTCAAGTTATACCTCTGGCTGGAGGGAAGGGGTTAGGTCAAGAATTTGGCATGGGGGGTTGCCGTTTCAATTTTTGCTTCAGGCAGCACGAACGCTATGTGTTTCCCTGACCCTGGCCACAAAGCACTGAGGGAAGGAGGGCCCAAGCTGAACTCTTGTACCAGGGCCCATGAGCCTTTAGCTACGACCCTGCGAACACCCTCAGACTAGGTCTTCAGTGGGGGTCTACCATCTGGTACCCCTGTCAATCAGCTGTTTGAACAGGCCACATCGCACCGGTGGGTGCTACTGCCTCCTTCCAACTTACCAAGCACAGTGCTATACATTAGACAGTGGCTATGCTTGGTACAGCAGCTCATGCCCATTCTCTTGAAAGGGACCGAGCTGTGCTTAGGACAAGTGACCGACGAATGTGATATTCTGAAGCTGGAATACCCCTTTAAGCCCCACAATGACTTATCAATATAAAGACATCACTGTTGTTACAGGAGACTCTTCAGAATAAGCTGCTGTATGAGGAGTAACAACATAGCTGGCTATTATATGACTTGCATTCTAAAATGATCACCGGTTTCCCCTCTGCAGGCTCCATCTCTAACTCCATCTCAGCCTTTCCTGAACTAGTGGGTGGGGAATAGTTGCTATGATGTCTCCCATATACAGAGAAGAGAAGTTCATGCGTCCCATCTCTGTAGAAAATCCTAAGAAACAGCAGCAGTAGCATTGCGGACCTGATGCAGCAGTACTGAGCAGTGTAGCTACAAATCCAGCATTAGGATGAGGAAAAAAACTCACTATTAGCTGCAGCAGCCTCAATGTGTGTCTGCGCCTCTATCCCCCTTGAGTAGCTCACGCTCCCTCCTTCCCTCTACAGACTTCTTTGAGCAGCGTGTAAGCCGATCCCTTAGTTAGTTCTCCTCTTGTCTTTTAGTTGTAAGCCGAGGGTAAATGGTCAGGAGATGGAAGGAGAAAAAGTGGCTCAAAGTGGAAAAAGAAGCATTTTTTTCTAATAAAATATATTACAAAGTTTCTTATATTCGCTTGTACTATTGATTTATGCAAAGTTTGTTGAAAGGTTAGTGACCATTTAATGCATAAGTCAAGTCTGAAAAGTCTTTCTTGAGGATGACACCTGATTTCAGGTCTGCGCTACTATTCCTTATGCCACTTGCACATGGGTGTATTTTGGAAGTATTTTGCATCAGCAAAGCAGCAGGTAAGCAGATTTCTCTCCTCTTGTCTTTTAGTTGTGAGCAGAGGGTGACTGATCAGGAGATGGATGGAGAAGTGGCTCAAAGTGGAAAAAGAAGCATTTATTAAAGCATATATTAAAATATATCACAAACTTTCTTATATTCGCTTGTACTATTGATTTATACAAAGTTTGTTGAAAGGTTAGTGACTATTTAATGCATCAGTCATGTCTTTCCATTACTTAAAACTTAGAAAAGTCTGAAAAGTCTTTCTTGTAGGTGACACCTGATTTCAGGCCCTGTTCCTTATGCCACTTGCACATGGGTGTATTTTGGAAGTATTTTGCATCAGAAAAGCAGCAGGTAAGCGGGTTCCTCAGTTAGCTCTCCTCTTGTCTTTTAGTTGGGAGCGTAGGGTGACTGATCAGGCGATTGGTGGAGAAGACGTGGCTCAAAGTGGAAAAAGAGATTTTTTTAAATAAAATATATTACAAAGTTTCTTATACTCGCTTGTACTATTGATTTATGCAAAGTTGGTTGAAAGGCTAGTGACCATTTAATGCATTAGTCATGTCTTTCCATTACATAACACTTAGAACAGTCTATCTTGTGGATGACTCCTGATTTCAGGTCTGCGCTCCTGTTCCTTATGCCACTTGCACATGGGTGTATTTTGGAAGTATTTTGCATCAGAAAAGCAGCAGCTAAGTGGGTTCCTCAGTTAGCTCTCCTCTTGTCTTTTAGTTGTGAGCTGAGGGTAAATGATCAGGAGATGGATGGAGAAGAAGTGGCTCAAAGTGGAAAAAGAAGCTTTTTTTCTAATAAAATATATTACAAGGTTTCTCACATTTGCTTGTACTATTGATTTATGCAAAGTTTGTTGAAAGGCTAGTGACCATTTAATGCATTAGTCATGTCTTTCCATTACATAACACTTAGAACAGTCTATCTTGTGAATGACTCCTGATTTCAGGTCTGCGCTCCTGTTCTTTATGCCACTTGCACATGGGTGTTTTTTGGAAGTATTTTGCATCAGTATTAATAAGCCAACTACAAGGATGCTAATTTGCATACCAAAATATACATTATTGCATTTCTTTTACTTATTTGTGATGCACTTTTTCTATAGTTTGATACCTCATCTGGTTTGTATGTGGGTAAGTAATTGGCTCAGTTTTAATATAAACAGAGGGTGGTTATTAATGGTACATACTCAGATTGGGTCAGTCTTGGGCCATATTCTCCTCAATATATTTATTAATGACCTTGTAGAAGGCTTGCACAGTAAAATATCAATTTTTGCAGATGACACTAAACTGTGTAAAGTAATTAACACAGAAGAGGACAGTACACTGCTACAGATGGATCTGGATAGACTGGAGGCTTGGGCAGAGAAGTGGCAGATGAGGTTTAACACTGACAAATGTAAGGTTATGCACAGGGGAAGGAATAATGCAAGTCACCAGTACATACTAAATGGTAAAACACTGGGTAACACTGACGTGGAAAAGGACCTAGGAATTTTAGTAAACAGCAAACTAAGCTGCAGAAACCAGTGCCAGACAGCTGCTGCCAAGGCCAATAAGATAATGGGGTGCATCAAAAGAGGCATAGATGCCTGTGATGAGAACATAGTCCTGCCACTTTACAAATCACTAGTCAGACCACACATGGAGTACTGTGTACAGTTCTGGGCTCCTGTGAACAAGGCAGACATAGCAGAGCTGGAGAGGGTTCAGAGGAGGGCAATTAAAGTAATAACTGGAATGGGTGGACTACAGTACCCAGAAAGATTATCAAAATTAGGGTTATTCACTTTAGAAAAAAGACGACTGAGGGGAGATCTAATAACTATGTATAAATATATCAGAGGTCAGTACAGAGATCTCTCCTGTGATCTATTTATCCCCAGGACTGTGACTGTGACGAGGGGACATCCTCTGCGTCTGGAGGAAAGAAGGTTTGTGCACAAACATAGAAGAGGATTCTTTACGGTAAGAGCAGTGAGACTATGGAACTCTCTGCCTGAGGAGGTGGTGATGGTAAGTTCACTAAAAGAGTTAGAGGGGCCTGGATGTATTTCTGGAGGGTAATAATATTACAGGTTATAGTTACTAGAGAGGGGTCATTGATCCAGGGAGTTATTCTGATTGCCTGATTGGAGTCGGGAAGGAATTTTTTCCCCTAAAGTGGGGAAAATTGGCTTCTACCTCACAGGGTTTTTTTTTGCCTTCCTCTGGATCAACTTGTAGGAAAACAGGCCGAACTGGATGGACAGATGTCTTTTTTTCGGCCTTATAAACTATGTTACTAAGTTCCTACGTTACTCATATCATGTAATTATGCCCAGTGGGTTTCATGAATTCTTAGGCTCAGTAGGATACGATCATTCATTCCTTTCCCGCTACAAATAATATTACAAATCCAATCACCACATATAATAATGCACCGAGTGTGCTGCAGCGCTCTGAACAGCTGTACCAATGCGAAATGAAACAAACGAAAGTGCCCTTTTCATGCCCACCTGTCATAAAGGAGATATTTGCACATACGTGTGTATGTATCATTGACAGGAGGTATACAGATATTATGTATCACTGACAGAATGTGAGCACAGATACTTTGTATCACTGACAGCTGCTGCGGATCTCATGTACACAGCCTGTGCACCATCAAGTCTCAACCAGTAACGAGGCCAAATCATTTACATAATAAAGAGAAAAAAAAGAGAGGAAAAACTGGCAAACTGAAATATTCATCATAGCGAGACGTGGGATGGCAAACGAGAGGAGAGTTCATGAAGAATACCTGTTATATAGTGATGAATACCTGAGTAACACAATACCTGTACATGCGCGCAATGCCCTGGAATAAAGGAGAGATGTAGCAGTGCTGAGTTTGCTAATGGTGCAGAGCTTGTACTTTTGAGCAGCTCACTGTGATTTCTCAGGAGATCTACAGAGAACTGTAGGTTTAGGCTACTTTCACACTAGCATTTCTATTTTCCGGTTTTGACATCCGTCATAGCATCTCAATACCGGAAAAAATGCTTCCGTTTTGTCCCCATTCATTGTCAATGGGACAAAACGTTATCGAACAGAACAGAATGCTCCAAAATGCATTCTGTTCCGTTCTTTTACCAGAGAGCAAACCGCAGCATTTTGTAGTTTGCTTTCTGTCCAGAGAAGCGGAGCAAAACAGATCCAGCATGACCCACAATGCAAGTCAATGGGACGGATCTGTTTTCTCTGACACAATCTAACACAATAGAAAATGGATCCGTCCCCACTGACTTTCAATGGAGTTCATGACGGATCCATCTTGGCTATGTTAAAGATAATACAACCGGATCTATTCATAAGGGATGCAGACTGTTGTATTATCAGTAACGGAAGCGTTTTGCTCAACCCAAAAACGCTAGTGTGAAAGTAGCCTTAGCTAATGGGTTCATGAGTGATTACCAATATGGCTGCAAATCCTGTTATCACAGCAGCAACGGAGGATAGAAATGGAAAGAAATCTGTAAATAAAACATAATCATCAAACTTTGTCTTCTACTCTACCTTCCTATTTGCAATCATGTGGTCATTGCTACATTGCAGGTGGGATTCTGCTCTCTCTGCAACTGCTGCGCCCCCTGCACTTTGGTTGACAGGGCAAAGTAGCGTATGTGATTGAGCCTGGCCCTGGTGTCTCGAGCTGCGCTGTGCACTTCAGTATCTGCGCAGTACAGGAAAGAGGCTTGCCAACAGTCCTCTCCTGTACTGCGCCGATGCCGGATACTGCTAGTCTCTTTACTTTACTGTGCAGGCGCCAGTTACTGAGTACTATGAATGAAGAGGGGCTGCATTCTCCCGAGAAGCCTAATACCTCCATTAGGGTCAGGCGGCCGTATGTTTTTTGTGGTCCCCAAAAATGCACATACATTTTTTTTTTTTGTGGTCAGTTCAGCATGTCCACAAAAAAATTACATTTCTGGGTTACATGTTTAGTGGGAACAAAACAAAACAAATTTGGTGGATTGGTCCAAAAATTTAAACATTTCCAGGTTTAGTGGGAACAAAACAAATTTGGTGGATTGGTCCAAAAATGTAAACATTTCCAGGTCAGATTTTTAGGGTACAGTATGTCCAAATGGAATGCAATATGAGTGGATAAAATCTGATGCTGATTTTGTTGTGATTTTTGCCACAGTGAAAATCTCTTACAGAGAGTTGATGTGTTGTGGATTTAAAGGGATTTTCAAGGATAGGTCATCAATATCTGATCGGTTGGGGCCCAATCTCTGGCACTCCCACTAATCAGCTGGATGAAGACGCTGCGGTGCTTCGGCAAGTGCTGCAGCCTTCTCCCAGCTTACCAAGCACAGCGCCATGCATAGTATAGTGGCTGTGCTTGGTATTGCGGCCCAGATGCATTCACTTGAATTTGAATGAGCTGCACATACATTACGAGCCAAGGAAGATTGGAGGAGGTGCCCGTGAGTCGAATTCCCACCAATCAGATTTTGATGACCTATCCTGAAGATCCGTCATCAACAGTTTACTCCAAAATAAAAAATTAAAATCCAAAATCCGAGCTGATTTTTTTCTGAAGTTTGCTAAAACCTCATCCACTTTGCTGCTGTAATACATGCAGGGGCAGATTGGCCATAGACCTTACAGGGAAATTTTCCGGTGGGCCGATCTAAGTCTTCCTCACGGCCACCCAGTAGAAGTTTTTGGGGATGTATTTTGTGCTGCTGGCAGTATTTTGTGATGGACTGTGGTATTTGGCTCTGTTGGGGTGGAATAATATGCCACAATATGGTATTCCTGGCCCTGCCTTCCACCAATTTGGGCCCAACGACAAAACAGGGACACTTTAAGTTCCCAGTCTGCTCCTGAATACATGGCAGATTACGTTCTGAACACAAATTCTGGATGAAAATCCACAACGTGTCCACCTTGTGAGAAGATAACCTTACTGTATGTCAAAACTGCCCAATGTGTGCAGCAGGTGCCTCGAGCAGAAGACAATGTGGAGAAATACTACTGATATGGTCACCAGGAGGTGAATGTGAGATGATGGCACTCAATAAAGATGCCCCAATTCTGGTACTAGATCTAGAGGACTGCTGAGGACACCATGGGAGGTTGACCGTAACTCTAGAAGAGCAGTAGAATCTAATAGCCCTGGCTGAACTAGGAGGACATACGTCTTCTTTTCATCCACCTGGACTATATCATCACTTAAGTTCCTTCCTTGTCTTCACTGAATTCTTCCTCATTCTGCCACTTTGCTGTTTCTTCCACACTTAGAATATTCTCTCACATCTCTCCATCAATCACACCCTCAGTCCCAGCACCCCCCCCCCCGTTCCTTCCTTTGTTCCCTCCTCCTCTCTTCTCCCCTCTCCCTCCTCTCTATGCACAGCTCACAACTTCATCTGAATATCTGAATTAACACAGAAAATGAAAACATCTCGCACCTTCTCTTCCCGTTTCCATGGTGATGAGATAAGAATCATGCCGGGCCTCACAGGGAAGATCGCTGAGAGCTTGATATTTCCTTCAAACCCCCCACCCCCCCAGCCCCAATATGTCCCAACCCCAAGTCCAAGACCCCATAGGCAAGAGGGTCAGAAAGGACGGGTACATAAAACATATCTGTTAGCGCTTGTTTATACTACCATGGGACATGGACTCCGCCAGGTATGATAATCATATTCAAACCTGTACTATAATCCGAAGATTAATTATCGCCCGGAGTAAATATATGAATAGTACAAGCCCCAAACATGGGAAATATATTATTGTCCAAAATTTCGCTCTGTTCTGAAATAGTCCTCTAAAGTCGTGCAAATAAACTTCTGTTAGGGTACGTGACAATCGTTAAAAACAGCAAAATGGCCCATTTTTAATGGATTTTTTTTTAACTAATGCTTTCTGAAACACCTCTGTTAAGAAAGGCCCCTTCAATGATATGGGGGCCTGTTGGTCTGTGAAAATGGACAAAAATAGGACATGTTTTTCAGTGTCGCTGTGTCCCAAGACATGAGAAAATGTGTAATACAAAAGACTAAAACATGATATGAATGAGAGTCATAAAAATATATCTAAGGCACCGTTCACATCTTAAGTCTGGCTATGTTGGAGGTATAACTTGAGAGGATTTCTTGGCATTCTACCTCCAACGAGTCTATAGCTCTAGGTGAGAACATGGTACTTCCACAATATGGTGTACTATGCACCATTCTACTGTAGATTTCTGTATCTTCAACCCAGAGGCTGAGCCTTTAGGACCATTTATGAACTGGAGCACATCTGGCCATTTGCTGAACTCTTAGGGTCTCAGTCAGGGTCTCATTCTTAATGCGGCCTTAAAGGGAATGTATCACCAACATCTTTTACTGATTAAGTCCAGATAGTGAAAGCTTTGCTTTACGGCAGCCACATGGACCATAGGAACCTCTAGTTTGGAGAGGTTTATTGTCTTCCACTGGAAAGTACTCTGTGACCTGTGCAGAGTTCATTGCGCAGGGAGTGGGAGGATGTGAGCTGTGACCATCCTGTAACCTGAGTTCTTTCTATCTATCTATCTATCTATCTATCTATCTATCTATCTATCTATCAAAAACAAAAGCGAGGCAGCACTCAAATAAAGTGAAAAATTGAAGGACCCTTTATTCCCAGAACATGCAACATTTCGGCCTACTCCATGAGGCCTTTCTCAAGCAATTGCTTGAGAAAGGCCTCATGGAGTAGGCCGAAATGTCACATGTTCTGAGAATAAAGGGTCCTTCAATTTTTCACTTTATTTGAGTGCTGCCTCGCTTTTGTTTTTTCTATATCATAGGTAGATTATCCTAAGCCTGGAGGGATTGCACCATTTTGATACTTTTGTGACTTGTGCTGCTGCCTTTTTTGTGTTTATATCTATCTATCTATCTATCTATCTATCTATCTATCTATCTATCTATCTATCTATCTATCTATCCATATAAGTATTACCTGTCATTGTAATCCTTCCTGTGATGATAAAGAGATGACTGCTGAGAAGTGATCTCTACAGAACAGGATGTGTTAGCCAATTAGGAAGCTCATTGTTCAGTATGAAAACTAAGATTTCAGGATGTTTCCTTAACATAAAGTAGATAGTGAAATATAAAATGTAAATAAAAATTGACTTAATCAATAGGCCATTTTCTGAGGACACATCCCCTTTAGGTATATCAGTCACGTAACCACAATGGACGTTGTCATCTCACAACATGACATGTCAGTAAGTTATCAGGACAACATCTTGCATCTTACCACTGTATAATGTGCAATGACTACATTAGTACAAATCATCAGGAATACAGGCAAAGTGGACACCGGTGTAATATAGGTCATATGTTCTCAGTTTTGCTGTCTGGAGAGGGTGACAGTACGTATGGTGCTATACTTAGAAATCCGGCAGGCATCCCTCACCCCCCTCCGACTGCACCTGCGCAGGTGCTGCACTAATTATAGCCTCATCGTTAGCATTACCAGTAATAGTATTAGTCTGTAATAGCCTTATAATTAGCCGTGCACCTGTATATCGAAAGGGGAAGGTATTCCCATCTGGGTGTCTGATGGATCTATGAGATTACTCCTGGATTGTGTATGCAGCCGGACTTAATTTGCTAACAACTAGCAGAAGTTGAGTAATGACTTTGGGTAGAACATTGGGTTTTTGCTGACCAGTGGCGTATCTTAAGTTGCAGGTTCGTAAGAAAACTTCTACAGATAATGATCTATTGTAGGATTATAATGAAATAAAGTAAAAAAAAAGTATGTTGTAATATAATAAAATAAGACATACTCCCCGAACTGATCCTCCACCACTCCCCAGTCCTTACTCAAACCAGGCCCCTCACACAGGACAGAAGGGTTTCTGCCTAAACCCTTTTCAATGACCCTTGGGCCGTTTTTTCCAATGCTTCATTTGGTAAAAGTTGCTCCTTTAGAGGGTAGAGTCCTGACCAAGTTTTCACCACCAGTAGAAGAGGAGATAATGCCAACTAAGACTGAGCCCTCTCTTGGGCCCCATAGTAGTCCCATGGGCTGCCGCTATGGCAGTTACGCCCCTGGTGTCGGGGTCTGGTAACAATCAGAACGAGAGAGATAAGGGATCAGTGGGAATTGGAATGAAGAAATGTTGGGGGTCACTTATTAAGACTGGCGTTTTAGATGCCGGCCTTAATACCCCTTTAACTGGGGGTGGATCCGTCCAAGTTATGTAGATGTGCCAGCTTCTACATAACTTTGGCACATCCACCGCCTGTCTACATCTACGCCAGCTCCCTTGCTGGGTAGATTTAGATCATTTTCTACGCCTAAAACAGAAGTAGAAAATGATAAATGAGACAGGACTGCTGGCCCACCACCTTTTCTAGACCTGGCGTGAACAGGGAAAAGTCGCAGATTGCAGCACAAATAACCAAGAGTCGTATATCTGTTAATAAATGACCCCTTTATATATATATATAATTATATATATATTTTTTTTACACAATGATGAAGATTGAATTTCAAATGCACGACGATGAAGAGACAAAAATGATCAGATCCAACATCTTCCTAAATAGGGAGGAGTGAAGAGTCCCCACAGGTGAAGAGGCGTCCATCTGCATCTTGATTGACAGGACTGGACATTTCCCCTGGACCTGACAATCTTGTGCCTATGCCACTGCTCTGAGTAGCTCTGGGAGGCTCTGCTTCTGCTACCAGAGCAGTGACTGCGCATGCACCTCTATACTCATGGGTAGTTGCTGCTCCGGAAGTAGAGTTTCTGCACTTGCGCCACTGCTCAGAGCAGGCACAAGACTGTCAGGACCGGCTCTGTCAATCAAGAGGCAGATGGACGCTTCTTCACCTGTGGGATCTTCTCCTTCCCCTGTCCCTCAGCTTTGAGTGACAGGATCAGGCAGGGGAGACATGTAATCTTGCCTGCGCTCTGTGCTCTGGTACATGCGCAGTCGGTTTAAGAACCGGCGCACTTACACTCAGCAGGGCTTATAGTACAGAGGTCTTCTACCCTGGCAAGCATCACGGATGTATTGTGTGCACCAAATTTCTACACGTGTGTTCAAAGGGCCAGACGAGATACATCATCGCCACCGTCACTCAAAGCTGAGGGGGCGAGGCTTTCAGTGCAACAAGGTGTATTGGTGCCGCCCTCGTTGCACCAAATAGCTAATCTGCATATCACAAAATCAAGGATTTCTCAAGAATATACCCATCGAATTACTACTTGGATTACTATGGAGGCACATGGTTACAGGTCCCCTTAAGGTTTATGATGACGCAGAGATGAATGTTAAAGAATAAGACCTTGTTATTGAACCAATAAATATTGAGGAATTGCAGAGGAGGACGACAAATTTATGTCCAAAGTGGAGGCCGAGGTCGATGAGCTCCTAGTTTACAGGCACAATAAGTCCAGGAACCTATGAACCAATGAATGCCCAAATTGTGAGCTAAACCCAGTATTGAGGCACTGGCTACACTGAAGCCCATGTATCACTGCCGAGGCATCCTCGTGAATAGTTCTGTTAATTCATGTACACTAATTTCCTTGGATACACAGATGGAGAATGTGACAGATCTGACAGAGCTTTTTTTTTTAAAAAAAGGAAAAAAAAAGAAAAAGCTGCTCATGCACTTAATATAAAAGGCGTAGTACAGAATGTTCTCACACACCATAAAGACTCAAATCTGGTCCATGGGATCAAAAGTTTTTAAAAAATTGAGAAATGTAAAAAAATTAAATAATAAAATCTTGAATTTCAAAGCTGAGTTAAAGGAGTTGTCCCATGACAACAACTTATCCCCTATCCATACTTGTCTGTTGCTCTATTCACATGCATGGGGCTGCTGGAGATAGCCGGGCACAAATATAGGGGCCCCACTGGTTGTACCCTCACTGATCAGATACTTATCTCCTATCCGGTGGATAAGGGATAAGTTGTCATGAGACAACCCCTTTAAAAACTCTCATTTTGAGCCTACATAGGAGGTATACAGTACATTGGGAGGAGCTCCTATGCAAGGCGTATACTGTAGATATACAGTGGGACACATTGCCTGTAGGCTGATATTGTAAAAGAAAAGTATACAGAGCAATATACATATTTTTATAGGGGTTCAGATAGGTCATCATTTTTAGATCAAAGGGCATCCGACTCCTGGCACCCTCACCGATCAGCTGCTGCGGCACCTAAATTTATACAGTGTACGAAGTAGGAGGTACAGCGCCATGCACTGCATAGTGGTCATGCCGTTGTACTGCAGCTCAGATTCCTTTCAAATGAATGGGAGCTGAGCTTCAGTACTCCAGGGCCGGAAACACACAGTGAATGGAGCCTTCTGCTTCATACACTGTAGCTGACCAGTGGGTTTGTCAGGTGTTGGACCCCACCAATCTGAGGATAGGTCATCAATATCTGTAGCCAAAAAAACATATATAGGAAAAAGATATACCGACACATACCAGCCCAGTTTATGCCAAAAAAACAGAGTGTACACTGGGTGCGTGGAGCCTATGGACATGTCTGAGGAGTCCCTGTTACAGTGTATACACCATGAATGAGAGGTTACATCATAATACATAGAGTAGCTCTGGATATAGAAATGTATAGAGGTGTCCTAAACAGTCATGGCTATTAAACCTCCCAATTATTCATGAAGAAGTATGTCACAGCCCATCAACGGCGGGCCAGAGCGGTGTACCGATAGATTTCCATTTTTATAGTCCTCAAGCATAATTGAAAAGTCAATTGCTACTTTATTTTTTCAATCTGGGTCAAATAAAATGAATTACATTTGAACAGTTAAGTGTTCTCTAGTAATCGGTTGTATATTTGTAAAAAAAAAAGGGCTGAGGATTACGGCAAATGCAACAGTTTTTATCTCCCTGACCGATTTCCCATGATTGTATTACCGGCAGATTTTTGCATCTGTATCACGGACAAGTTCCCTAGTCAGACCAAGGGTCTCCTGACTCAAACTATATGATGCAGTAAACTCAGGTGAGTAGAACCCCGGGTCAGCCCAGACATGTACCCACAGAACTGTGCCTACAATATGCCTGTATGAAACTGGCCTTAGACGTGATACATAAAATAGGATCAGATCACATCCCGTAAAAGCAATAAAACATCTCTCAAGAAAACCATAGACCACCATGGTCAAGTGGTAAAACCGCATGGAGCCTGGTTGTTGCAGGATAACTTCATCGACTAAGATTCTTTAGGAAACACTTTATGAGGTCCACTTTTGGCTACTGGGTCAGCCTAAAATGACATTAAATAAAAAATACCACTACTGACCTCATCAGTCCCTCATTGATCCAGCTCAGATGATCCCAGCAGGTCTTCCTTGTCAGTGATGATGTGACCACTGCAACCAATCTGTGGTCCCAGTGGTCAAGTGCCATATTACTGCCATCGAGGCTCGGCACAGAACCATGATGCCAAACAGTATACCACATGACTGCTGAGGACCAGTGGTTGGCTGCAGTGGTTTATGTGCTGGCAGCTTGTAAACAAAACTGGAGATCACTAGAGCATCCAAGCTGGATCAACAGGGATTGGAGGAGTATATGTTGTTTTTTTTAATTTATAATATTTCTGGAATTTTGTTTTCCAAAAAACTGAACAACTTCCTTTAAGATTCCAGTCTCTGCTGACATGATGCATCTGGAGGAAAGAAGTTTGTACACAAACATAGAAGAAGATTCTTTACGGTAAGAGCAGTGAGACTATGGAACTCCTCTGCCTGAGGAGGTGGTGATGGTGAGTTCACTAAAAGAGTTCAAGAGAGGCCTGGAATGTATTTCTGGAGGGTAATAATATTACAAGATTATAGTTACTAGAGAGGGGGTCGTTGATCCAGGGAGTTATTCTGATTGCCTGATTGGAGTCGGGAAGGAATTTTTTCCACGAAAGTGAGGAAAATTGGCTTCTACCTCACAGGGATTTTTTGCCTTCCTCTGGATCAACTTGTAGGATAACAGGCCGAACTGGATGGACAGATGTCTTTTTTCGGCCTTACAAACTATGTTACTATGTTACTATGATTTGCCGCCTGCACCTTCATATCATGAAGCTCCCTTCCACAACATCCCTATGATGCTCTACTGGTGACTATGAAAGCTACTCAGGTACACACATTGTCATTCTTGTGGAACCATCATGAAGAGGTGCATGACACAAGAAAGCTGGGGACAAAAAGAGATCTTCTTGGTCAGCAACACTATTCCAAAAGATGCAACGTTGGGATCTAAAGTATTCCAAGAACCATTTGCCAACCAACAACATTACAACCCTAACATTAGGCAGGATGGTTCATGGCTTTATGTACCTTCTACAAACCTTTGACCCTATCATCTACTGGTGCAAAAGGAATCACCAGACCCCGGAACCTCTGTTTCCTGTTCTTTGCTGACAGGAACTGAAGCCAGTGCTAATATAGCTCCTCAAGTTCATGTCTAACAGATGCTCTTCTGATTGTACATGTGGTTATTTTTTCCGTTATTGTCACCTTCCCATCTACGTAAACCAGTCTTCCCATTTTCTGACCTCTTACAAGACTTCTCTGGTGCAAATCTGCCAAATTCTGAACACAGAATCCAAAAAAACAAGCTCGAACCACTCAGATTACCAATTTTAGTGCTTTTTCCTGGTCCTAAACTCAACTGTCACTGGCTGATTCCATATTTTTGCCCTTGAGAAGATATCCCGAATAAAGCAGTAGCAATAATTTCAAATATTAACCAATGAGCAGCAACTGAATTCACATCATATTCAACTGAAAACGATAAAGACTTTTTGGCAAGAAGTCTGATGTCAAT
Source organism: Rhinella marina (assembly GCA_900303285.1). NCBI lineage: Eukaryota > Metazoa > Chordata > Amphibia > Anura > Bufonidae > Rhinella > Rhinella marina. Next base: position 273,949 of record ONZH01011510.1, read on the forward strand.
TTATGGAGTTCGGCAGGTGCTAGATGACTGTAGGGACGTAATGACTCCACCTTGTATTATGGTCATGGCCACAGGACTGCATTGAGATGATCAACGTGAGCAACCAAATGTGTACATAACTCCCAAAATATTACGTTTCACTTCAAATATTGCATCCTATTTCAATAGAGATCATGCACCAAGCACTGAAATTGAACTTCAACCACAACGGTGCTACATAGTAGTAGTAGAGAAAAGAATCCTCTAAATGTTTGACTTTAGTTGCTTGACTATCCCTGAGAGGCACTGCAAGCTGCCATGTAGTCCAATGGATTGACCTACCTGATATGAGGGATACGGTATCCTTCTCCCAGGGACACAACGGCTGACATACTCCTGCACGGAGGGTTGAGTGAGGCACTTGAAAAACAGCCGCACTTCCACGCATGGCGCTCTGGTCCTCCACACGCACTGTGTACGGCTCCCTGAAAACTAAGGTACAGGCACTTGTGAATAACTTGTAGGTGTAACTAAATAGGTGAACATTTTACACAATGAGATTACCACTAAATACATATAACATCACAGCTAATAACAGTAATAGAATAGAAAAAAATACAATAACGACCAGTGGCGTACATAGAGAAGTAAGGGCCCCAGAGTAAGGATCAAACCAGGCCCCCACACAGGACAGAAGGGTTTCTGCCTAAACCCTTCTCAATGACCCTTGGGCCATTTTCCACTGCCTCATTTGCTAAAAGTTGTTCCTTTTGAAGGTAGAGTCCTGACCAAAGTTTTCACCTCCAGTAGAAGAGAAGATGAATCCCAACTAAGACTGGGCCCCTCTTGCCCTGAGCCCCATAGCAGTCGCATGTTTTGCCGCTATGGTAGTTATTCCCCTGATAATGACCCTTTGTCTTTGACAATCTAAGGAACGGAGGGCAGGTTGGTGCTGGTCTAGCCTATAAGAATATACTGAAGCACAAAATATTACCTATATATATATTTTTTTTTTATTTAAGGGGTTGTGCCACAAAAAAATATTCTATATTTTTCAAACCAGCACCTGGATCTGAATACTTTTATAATTGAATGTGATAAACAATTTAGTATAGCCACTGAGTTATTCAATAAAATGTATCTGTATGGTGGAACCTGCTGTTTGTTCTTTTATTTCTCTGTCCACTTCAGTAACGTCGCTGAGGTGGTCACACATGCTGAGTTCCATCCTTCAAATACCTACTGCAGAGCAGTGACAGTTACAGGGAGAGAGAGCAGCAGCAGAAAGGGCACACCACTGCTCTTCAGCAGAAAACACATGCCCCCTAAGCTGCAGCAGAACAAACACCCCACATGAGCTGTCAGCCTGAAGAGAATCTAGCATAGCAACAGGAGCAATTAATGTGGAGATCTATGGATCCATGTGAGGTACAGGGCTGGTCCTAGCTTTGTTAGAAAAAAAAATTGTCCTGTACGATATGATGTCTGTTATTTTTTTACATTAATCATGGGATAACCCTTCAATATTAGGACAATTTCCATGATGCAATGCAAATTAGGCGTTAATAAGGAGTTTCTGGGACTTTCACATGGATGTCCAAACATTACCATATCTTATCTGTAGGTGTCTGGACCCCAGGACCCCGCCAATAAACAGAGTAA